>VUQI01012566.1:3068-15830 GCA_015106735.1 Paratilapia polleni
GAATGGGGCAGAGTTTGGTGGCCAGAAAGGCGAGGCAAAAGAGGGATTGAAGAAAGATGGAGGAGGGGGGTAGAGAGGAAAGATAGAGGGAGGAAAATGGGGAGGAGGAGGAGGGGGAGGGTAAGGGCAGGGAGGAGGGAGGAACATGGGGGGAATATTTGTGTGTCCCAGTGGTGGCTGTGGGTCTCTGAATGGTCTTGAGTCCTGGTGCCTGAATGGAGGCCTTGCATGTCTTGGTGGGAAACCCCTCACATCATGCTTGTGTTGCTGCTGCAGAGGGTTCTGGGTAGGATTATCTGGAGGAGGTAAAAAAACAAAAAAACAAAAAGTGTTTAAAGATGGATGGGTGTCATTTTCAGCTGGAAACACTTTCATCTTCAGTCGCTCTGTAAAACTTTATTCCATCCAAATATGCAACATATGCATCTAGAGAAATCTCATTTCAGCTGATATCAGTATCCACAATGTACGTCATATACAATAAGTCGATACGTATATTTTGGGGCGTACCTGTGTGGCTAGTGTCCCTCTTCTTTTTGGCGTTTTTCAATTTCCTCTTTGCTTCCTGCTCTTTCTCATCATCACTATAATCTAGAGCCTGGAGGAAGGAGAGAGAAAAGAGATACATCATGAAACGCTGTGATAGAAGTCAATTTATACAACAGTGAAAAGAAAAGAAAAAAAATCCTAAGCTTTTCAGCCCTGACAGTAATAGACAAAGTCCTTCTAGAAACAAGTCACACCACTGGGCAGCCATCTTGGTGACTCCTTCAGGCACTTATTTAGGCAGTTATTTTGAGTCATTATTTAAATCAACTTTAATTTCACCGGTCTATAGAATCACCAGTCAAATGTGACAGAAAATGCTTAAAAAGTTTGCTAGTCTTGCTTGATCTCAGTGCAGCATTTGACACCATCCATCATGATGGTTTTATTAAAATGTCTGGAAAGTGAAACTGGTTTGTAGGGACAAGTTTTAAACTTGAGTTTCCTCTTATCTGAGGGACAAAACCTTTTCAGTAAGAAGTGGAAACTGTTGCTCATCACTTGTTTTGAATAAATGTGGCATCCCTCAAAGTTCCATTTCAGGTTCTCTTTTATTCTCACTATAAATATTACTGTGCAGCTCCGTCTTTAAAAAACACTATTCAGTATCACTGTTATGGATGACAGTTTTATCTACCTGCTTTACTTGAGAGAACATTCTTAGTGAGGAACCTCTGATGTTTACATGATATCAAATCATCTAAATCATCAGAAGTTTAGATGATTTGAAATCAAAGATGGAAAAGAACCTTCTTCAATGAAATAACAAAACTCATGCTAACATCACTTCAACAGTGCTTTGTCCTCTGTTCACATAGCACTACACCTGTGCTGGTGAGTGTATTTGTTTAAGTAGCGGAGTGCATTGGTCACATGTGCGCCCACGTGCAAGTTTGAGTTGGTATGTTTCTCAGGCTAATTCAATACAATGGTAAGTTTACATTATTCAACTATAACTGAGCAAAAGTGATCAAATGTCAGAGTGAATTTAAGAACATGAAGTTGTCTGACGATCTTCATCATACAGCTCTCTCCTCCCTGGATGGCCATTCCATTTCCATTCTTTCTTGTGGGACAGTTAGTCACGCTCTAACTTTGATGCCATCTCTCCCTCACTTATTCTCTCTGGAATTTATTCTCTGATTTGCCCACATATTGATGTTACACAGCAACTGTGTCACATGCGTAAATGCACATATTGCCATTGTTTTTCTGTATGCCATGTAATGCTAGCTATTTATTAAAGTCAGTATTATATACTGTAAGATTCAGACATCTAATCTAAGACACTTTAAATCTTTTTGAGTCCCACCAATTGCAGCATTTTGACAGACCGTTCAATGTTGTATATCATAGATGTGAGAGAAAAAATAAAACTACTCAAAGTACTCCTTCCATCTTCTCAAAATTTAAAAAAAAACAAAAAAAAAAAACTGCACAACAGTATAAAATTTCTAAGCTATCCTCCTTTTTCTGTATTTTGGGTCACTTTAGGAAAAGTCATCAGATTTCATGCTAAAAGAACAACAACTGGGGCACTGTATGTTTTTTTTTTTTAACCCAGTGTTGTTTTAATTCTTTTAAAATTTCTAATTTATTTTTTTTTAATCAGTTTCCTTCACTTTTTTCAGTTTTAATCAGATTTCTTTATGTTTTTCTTTTATCTGTCTTTTATATGGTTTTCATGTTTTGTGGTTATGTTACGTATTTAAGTCTTTTTGCACTGTGTACTTAGTGCTGTCACTACTTATTCTGTATATTTTTTGTATAATAGTACACTTTTGTATGCTCGATGATGGGAAAGGAATACACTTTGGTTCACTTTCAGTCAACTTCTGTTGTTTTAAATTGTGCCATATAAATAAAGCGCCTTGATTTGGCTTTGCCCCAAAATAAGGTTTTAAAAGGTTTTTTTTTTTTCCCCTAGAGAAGTTATACTTCTACCAACATCTTTGTTGTTATGTTATTAAGTTATTGTCCTTCAGATTTCTACTGTCTCTCTCTTATAAATGTCTTTGGATAAAGGCTTAATAGTAATACTAATTTTAAGCTAAAAGCATCACTTCCTTCCAATTTACTTGTAATATTTGGCTGACACAACAGACAACACATCAAAGGGCACAAAACAAGCTACTCTAGGATCACATCCACTGAGATTTTTACAATTTCGGTTAAAAAAAAGAAAAAAAGAAAAAAAAAAGAGATTACGCCCAATGAGACTTTGCTGTGTTTCATGTTGGGATAAAACCATTGCAATGAATGTCAATCTGATGCACTGAATTTTGCTGGATGTTAAAAGGTCGTTATACATACCTCCTCTGGCGGTTCTTGGTCATTCTTCCAGGATGCATCTGATCCCCTCAACCTGGAGACAAACAGGTTAATGGGTGGGCTTAGCCTAAAAACCAGCTTCAGTTCAGTGAATCTTCCAGTCAGTACACAAAGTAACTAGAAAATCTAAAAGTCAATCTTTTGCTGTTCTGCATGAGTACTTTTATGTATTATTTTTATACTAATACTTTTGTACTTTTACTTAAAGAGGATAGCATTTTTGCTATAACTTTTATTTCTACTCCATCAGTAACAAAACCTGCCTAACTACACATATTACTGAAATGTGTTGTTGGCGTTTAAAAGGGCATTCTTAGGATTTTATTTTGCCTTGTGTGTAGTGATGCTGTTAACACTAGCCAAGTTGCTAACCATCGGTGGCTACCTGTAGCAGCCTGAAAATGATTTGTGATCCAAAAATAAACAAGAAACAACTAAAAATACTGACCTGTGAATTCTGTTTCTGGAAAAAAATTCCGTTAGCATTAACAGCTAGCTAACAGATAGCATTAGGGGTGGCTCTGGCTCAGGAGATAGAGCGAGTCGTCTACTAATCGAAAGGTCGGTGGTTCGATCCCTGGCTCCCCTAGTCTGCATGCCGAAATATCCTTGGGGTTCAGTATTGGGCAAAATACTGAACCCCACGTTGCCCCTGATGCATTCATTGGAATGTGTGTGTGAATGTTACTAAGTGTAGATTAAAGTGCTGTGTGAATGTGCGTGTGACTGGGTGAATGTGGTATGTAGTATAAAGCACTTTGAGTACTCAAACTGAGCAGAAAAGCGCTATATAAGTACCAGTTAATTTACCATTTACCATTAGACATGCCGACTAAGGTTAGCATGCAGAAGAAGTGGGATCCACTGAGGGATTGCTAATAAAAAGAAAGAACATGTTCACAGAAACGCTTTTCCATCCTCCTTTTTGTAAAACAAGAAGCATTGCAGTATATAAAAAGGAGTAGATATGGAAAAGGAAGGATGAATTTTTGAAGCTGCCTGTAGGTAGTAGGTAGTTATTTCTTCTGTGTTCATCACTGTGTTGGTCACAGTTGCTAGGTTACAAGGAAAACAGGAAAGTGATGAGGTGTGGTGCAGTGCATGCTGTAATACCATTTAGAATCGCTAGATGGCCAAAAGCTATCTATTGCATGGTTAAAGACTTTGAATGCAGGTCTTACTTGTAACACTGCATTTCTAAATTCTAGCATTCCTGTTTTCACACATGTAAAGCATCTAAATTCTTCTTCTAAACACTTTGCAAAACAGGTATTCAATACAAAACTATTTTCACACTGTTGTGCAGTGTCATTTTTAATGTAAAACCAACTGTATCAGAGCACAGGGCACTAAACTGCCAAAAGCAACTCCAAGTTGCTACATCTGGCAGATCTGCTTCAGTTTTTTGCCTAATGATAGACTCCTTCACCTGTACTGACACTTGCAGACGGCGTATTGACAGCTCCTATGGAGCACTTCAATCATGTTAATTGCTTATTTACACCACAGACACCTGCTCTAAAAACTGTCAGAGATTTAACGCTGTCCATGAAGCTAGATTTAAAAAATAAGCATTTAAAGTTCCAGATTTTAAAGCATGTGTAGCGCCTATGGTCCCAGTACAGAATGTGAAGTCGCTGAGTTGGCTGGTTGGTTGCTGCTAACAGTCCAACATTAGTTCCCACTAGTGACATGCACTGATCAGGTATAACATTATGACCACTGACAGGTCCTTATCTCTCCATCATGGCACCTGTTAGTGGATATATGAGGGAGCAAGTGAACATGTTTTCCTCAAACTTGATGTGTTAGAAGCAGGAAAAATGGGCAAACTTAAGGATTTGAGCGAGTTTGACAAGGGCCAAATTGTGGTGGCTAGACGACTGGGTCAGACCATCTCCAAAACTGCAGCTCTTGTGGGGTGTTCCCGGTCTGCAGTGGTCAGTATCTATCAAAAGTGGTCCAAGGAAGGAGCAGTGGTGAACGGGTAGGGTCATGGGTGGCCTGTGTGTACCTTTTATCCTGTCTTTGTTCTACTGTAACATGAATTTCCCATGCTACAGTAGAAAGACATAGTGGAGTGAGGTGACAGATGTTTTTCTGTTTGTCCAGATGCACAGCTGATATGGCACTGAGACAACTGTTGTAAAAACAATATACTGCAAGTTTACAGATAGTTGTGGACAGTGGAGATATAGTAAACACAGACAAAGATATTTTCTTAAGCACTGATATTTTTGCTTTGATTCACTGTAATCACACCCAGTCTTATTAAAACAAATAAGTTTGGTCTTCACTTTCTCTAGCCACTAAAACCTATTCAGCATATGTATCCCATCCCCATGACTGATTCCATTTGCTCAGCAGTTCTCTGTGCTGTTCCCACACATATTGGGCTTTGAGATGACAGATCTCATTAGAGACAAGGTTCAGGCCCAAGCCTCTATTGAAGTAGGATACAAGGAATCTGCACGCTAATACTTTTGGCTCCTGCTGCTTTTGTAATAACTCAGATCATGATGTTCTCAGCCATTTTCCTCTGGGTGATCTTGTGTCATTCGGTGCATGTAAAAGCACATCAATGCATCCTAAAGTGCAGCGGGATGCTGACACTCCTAGCTCAGTGGGAGTATGATATATTCTGCATGCTAATGTCACTTAAAGCATTACAGAGAGAGACACTGCCTTCACAGAGGAGGTGATGTTTCGTGATTTCTGAGATTACAGCCACGCGTTTCAGTGGCTTGATAGATTGTCTAAACAAGTGAACTAAGTCATGCATCACACCAGCTCGAGACATATCTCACTCAAGCATGGAGCTGCGATAGCTGTAACTTGTTGGATAACAGACTTGTTGTACAATATTGCACGCAGAGCTCTTGATGTGGGCCTCAGCTCAGCGAGAATGCCCTACTTCATTACAGGAGCTTCCTGAGTTCATGCATGGGCTATTTTAAAAGTCTGGATGTAAGACATCTTCTTCCAGAACAATAACCACCTGTGGTGTGTCTGGAAAAGTTACTTACGTGTGGGTTTGCCTGGTCTGAAGGGAATTTACAGGATCTTGAATGGAAATAAAGCAAACAACTCAACAATAACCCTAACTAACGCCAGGTTTATGACTGTCGGACAAAACATACATTGTTTGACTCAGTCTACCAACGCACTCCATTGATAATATCCGGTCTGTTTGCCAAGAAATGGTGATATTGGAATCTCAGATGACTCATTTCAAAAACGGGTGAAGACTGGACACTTGGTACTTGTAATGTTGAGGATTACTTTTCGTCACAATCTACAGTGATGTCAGATAAACGTAACTGGGTTTTCCACATGCACAATGCCTTAGTGTATAATAGCAGGGTCATTCTGCTAATTATCTTTATGACCAGTAAACAGTATTTTCCTTCCTGTTGCTTTTATTGGTGAGATAAATCAAGGCTACGATGACAGTGAACAATGTTTTATCTATTATATCCCACCTTTTGTAGTGCATAAATAGAGTAGTGCTAATTACTGCACCTGTAATAGAAAGTACATTGTGAGTTTTTTATCTAACAAATAGTCAAACTCAACTACAAGAGAATATAAGAATTATCAATAAATGTGAGATCCAAATCTAACTTTGAATTGCTGAAAGGTTTTTAAAAATCTGAATATATTTAGCCATGCAAGCAGCATCCCCTCTTATTAGGAACTGTCATCCCTTCGGTGGCCCCTGACCTTGTATGAGGTCAAAATTTAAATTTTTCGGATACTTTGATTAATGACCAAATAGCTGCGTTTAATGTAAATTAGCAATTCTTAGCCTGTGAACAAAATGTGTTAACTGTTAGTAACACATTATTTGAAGCAGCCTGTGCATTGCCCAGTGTTATTTGATCCTTCTCTATGTTGAACTGCAACCACTGTTCATTTTTACATGATTTGACAAAGTGTGGCACAGATTTAAATAACCCAGGCACATGCTAACAAACTTCAACATCAACATCATGCCAGTTTTATACCTACTCCTCAGTAACAGGGAAATATTTGGCACAAAAGCAGTGAAGCAAGCAAGGATGGTGAAAGACACAACAAATAACATTATTCCATTTACACTGTGACCTCAAACCGAAAGAAAGACAAGGGCGTGGTGTGAGCAGCAATACTGAGACACAGCCAAGGGCATCACTGTTAGAGTGGAGGACACACTGACAATATATCAGAGCCTCAGTGTGACAGTGTTTAGAGTCTGTTATCAGTGAATGGAGAGAGCAGCAGAGTCAGGTTTATGGCAATCATAGCCTCTAACCATCACACATGCACCTGCCGCGCCATCAGTAAACATACACAAATTCTTTCTTTGCCCATATTTAGCTGGACAATAGTGCTTTTAAAATAATGTACAAGCAGATTCCTCTGCACACAAACTTTGCCAGAAGTGTCCACTAAACAAACAAAACCAATCCTTCATACTACTACTTCATACATACTTTTTTTTCTCTTTTTTTTTGCTTTTGAACTGGTTTGATATTCGATGTTTGTTACATCAAACAGCCTAGAAATGGAACGCCAGGATTTGGTGGCATTGGGTAAAGCCAGTGTAGCTTTCAAATTATTCAAAATACCTCAGACCCAGACTTGTGCAAGAAACCTGGCTATTGACTGCTTGGCACAGAGATGTATGTGAGGGAGGATAATTACAGCTCTTTGAACAACTGGTAGCTCCCCTTTCTCGGACCATTACCTCTAAATACACCAGTTGGCTGGTGGCCTTTGGACTGTTTGTGTATCTATGTGTGTCCTGGAGATTAAAAAAAAGAAAAGAAAAACCCCAAAAAACAAAAACTACATCACTGGCTCTAATGTCTGTCCTGCAGTATGCCTGTGGCTCTCATTTCAAATGTAACTCACATCAGATTACTTCTTCTGCCAGACACAGTGCTGCAGTGATCTCAAAAATCATCAGTAAACCTAACATGTTCATGTCTAGTGAATGTGTCTGTGCATTTTTAAACTTTTAAGTGTTTGTGCTGCTTTCTCCATTAAGAGTAAATGTGAAAGGATCAAGCTCACTGGTTTCTTGAACAACAAATTACACCAACCTCTTTGCAAAAAGAAAATGTTTATTATAGTTCAAACAACAAAATCCATCCAGCCTGCTATTTACTTAGCAGCTTATCTGATTTAGGGTCATGGGGGACTACAATATCAATACAGAAATGCAATTCTGAGTGAACACGTGGTAAATGTACACAGCAACAATGTAAACAAATATATATTCTAATGCAATCAATATAACACTAAGGAACATATCATAAACTAGCCTCTAGGAATAATACCAACTTTCTAATAATTTCATGGAGTCAGCCAGTTCTTCTTTTCTGACCAGGTTAGTATGATTTTTTTTTTTTATTATTATCCAAAGTCTGTTTTAACTTTATACGCTTGCAACAAGAAAACAGTAAGCTGCTGAGGATTTAAAGGAGATTACAGGCATAAATCATATTGGCTTGCTTTTATTATCTTTTGAAGATTAAATATGTTGGCTAAAATTAATTTCCATAGTCATTAGGTCAGCATCTAGATGGGCTTGCCTAAGTTGTGCTGTGGTTTCACTAAACAAAAAGCCTAACATAACACAACCCATGTTAACTTCGCAGGCCAATTAAAAATTCCAAAACTACTTTTTGTTTTTGGCATCTTTCAGCCTTTATCTGACAGACAGTTTAGATAGTAGGCAGGAGAGTGGGGGGGATGACACACAGGAAATGGTCTGAGGCGGACTCGACCCAATGCCCTGCAGCACCTTTGGTACATGGGTTGCCAGCTTGACCAGGCATGCTACAGCAGCACTCCAGAATTGTTTTTAACACTAAAACAAGTAAAGCTTTTTTCACATCTCAGCTAGGGTTGTCACGAGACTAGAATTTCAAATTCAGTACCAGTACCCGCGAAAATAGTTGATACTAGATACCAATGGCAGTCTTTTTTTTTTTTTTTTTTAAATAAAGATTACAACAATACAAACAATAACATCACTGACAACACTATTTTTAAGTTGTCTGAGGCAGTGCAAAAAAATGAAAAGACAGCAATATTTTTAGGTTGTCTGAGGTAGTGCTGTGCTGGTGACCTGCTCCATACTTTCGTTGCTGATCTAACAGAGGTGGTAAGGTAGTTGCTGGTAGACTGTCTAGTTGCTGGTAAACTTTTCTCAGCTTCAAACAGGGACTTTATGAGGAACAAAAAACTTTTTAGACATAAATAATTGCGTTATCCTGTTAAATTAACACTGTCTATTAATGTTAAAGATGGGCAGGACTGATAACGTTTCCTGCCTTGCTCCCACATTAATGTTATTGCTTAAGTAATTAGCCATAGCTGCTAGTTGCTACCTTCATGATGACTTAACAGCTGGCTAATGTGGCTATCAGATAACTGCTAATAGTTAAACAGCACCAGCCAGGTTAACATTTATGATAACTGTTTAATACTTAAGTGTTGTTGAAACGGGAGCTTTACTGACCTCCTCTTTAACGTCAGTGTTGTGAATGTTGACTATTTCAGCTGCTAGTGAAGAGGGGGGCTGTGAGAAGTTGGAGTCAACTGGAGGAGGTGAAGAAGGCACTGTTGGTAAGATGCTGGTTAAACGTTGCAAAAGAGTATCTAATCCGATATTAAATTTTAATACAGATTTTTTGGCAATCCTGATCTAAACTCTGCTGTTCATCTTGTCCATGCGTCCAAACCAAGGGTCCTAGACATGCGGCCCTGAAACTGCAGCATCCTCTACTATAGCACATGCATATTATCCCCTTTAAAGCAAACTTGTTGGCAAAGTTCAGTGTCTACTCCTCTTTTAGCTTTAGTTTGGTTACCCTAGACATTAGGCTCTTTAGCTACTAAATGCTCCACTTATAAATTTGACCAAACATAGGTAAGTATAGACATACAAATCATATTTTTAATGATATTTGACTGCAAAGTGTTTAAATACAACACAATAATACAAAATACAACTAAACTATAGACTTGAAATTTACAAGGAAGATTTTACTGGTATTACATTTATATTGATGGTTATATAACTGTCCTACAGAACCATGAGCTTCTTAGTCACCCACTTTTCATCCAAATTTCAAGCTTCATGCTTCAGCAGTCATATGAGTGTAATAGAGTTATTGTTAGACAGTGGGCAGCAATCATGAAAGTGAACTTTTTCTCATGATCCTGCCCAACACCAAAGAGAATAGAATCAGAGGTTAATAATCCCATTTAATTGAAACAAAACATAATCCTCTTACCAAATGAAAGCTATTATTAGCTTATCAGTAAGTCCTCTATCACCCTATTAAGAGCAAGACAGAGGATCATGCTTACCCTGCATTAGTGTCAAGTGTTGTCTTCAGTTTGAGGAGCTGAGGGTCCACTGTGCCCTGTGATTTTCACATCGTTTTCCCTTCATTATATTCTATTCTAAACGAGAAAATCCAGAGCAGAATAGACTCAAGCAAAAACCAACCCGAACACCAATAGCATTGCTGGAATCATCTCGTAAGAAAAACAAAACAAAAACAAAAATCATTAGACTCCCCAAACCTAACTTGTAAGAACTAAAACGTTGTATCGTTATAGCAAAAACCTGCAATTGATGTGATTCTGTTTCTCTCTATGAACGTAGTACAAAGAGAGAGAAACAAAAATGCTTAGAATAGCTGGAAGACTATAATTCACAGCTTTTATCAATCTGAATAAAGTGATTTGGAAATAATGTTGTTGCTGTTGGCAGCAAGAAGGAAAGGACAACTTGGATCTTTAATTGGTTTATGAATAGATGGATGTCAACGTCATTTATGTCACTGCATTACATAATACCTGGTTCATCTGCCTCAGTGGTACATTTACCTCTCAGCATGCTATTGTCCTTATTGTCCTTTTAAATGGCCATTCATCATGCTTTCAATTAAGTGTCACCATTTTGGACACAGGAGCTATTGACCTTTAGCTAAAAACCCCCTCCCCATTGCAATACTAGATTAATGTTGTTTATCAAGCCTCCTGTTTTTGCACAGGGCATATGAAGGTAATAGAAGAGGTAGATTTACTGGCCTTGATTCTTGATTTCACACCATGCTTTTCTTTAAAATGTAGCCCCACAAAATATCATTAGCATGAGGTACCTAGCCTCAGAAAGATACTTTCAGTCACTACTGAAGGTGGTAAGCTAATTAGTCAGTTAACAAATGGAAGCTGTTAAATAAAAGGTAAAAATCATGTTACAGTTTTGTGTTTCATTTTTTTTTTTATCATTTTAAAATTAATAAAAATGGAACCACCATCCACACTCTTTAGTAAGAAATTCCAAGCCCCACGTTGCCTACTTATAGGCTGCCATAGGGCGAGAGGCAGGGTACACCCTAGTCTGTTGCAGGGCTAACACAGAGAGACAAACAACCAACTCACATTCACACCTACGCCCAATTTAGAATCAACGATTAACCTAATCCCACTAACTATATGTCTTTGGACTGTGGGAGGTACCCAGAGAGAACCCACACAGACACGGGGAGAACACGCTAACTCCACACAGAAAGGCCCCAGCCAGATGGTGTACTTGAACTTGACCGTCTTGCTGTGAGGCAACAGAGCTAACCACTGCGCCACCATGCCGCCAGCATGTCAAATATAACAGATAAAATACGTTATAAATGAAATTTTTTGTTTTGATTCTGTTGATACATGTCTCTTATGATTGTTAAACCATTTTTGTTAAACGTCAACATATTTTAAAGAACAATAATTATGCAATGCAAGTTGTGTCCTACAACATATGTGCAACCCTGTTACTGAAACCTATTTAGCCTGGAAAAGGAAAAGACAAAACAGTGAGTGACATGAGAAAGAGGAAGTGACATGATCGAGTCATGTGCTAACACCATGGGTAGACCAATGGGTAGTCCTCTTTGATATATTTTGTATTTTTCCAGTCTTTTCTGACTAGATTGAGTGTGTCACTCTAACCAATGCAATCCTGTTACCCATATTACCAAAAGAAGACAAATTAATTTGAAAGTTTCCTTCCTTTATTTATAGAGCTACATTTATTCCTGACTTTCACAGTACATTATATTCCACAGCTAACGTCTTTTTCTGAGAAAACACTAATACTGGCACTGCTTTGCAACCCTGTTACTTTTACTTGGAACCCTCTTACCATACATATAAAGCTAACATTACAATTATATGTTAAAACCATATAAAATTTTATTAAACAACATTGCTATGGTCCTGAGTATTTATTTATTCAAATTTATGTGATAATCTACAATAAAAAAAAAAAAAATCCATTCAACCCTGTTACTCTATTTTTAAGCCTGTTACCATAACATTTTAAATAAAATAATCATAAATGTTTTTCTTAGCTCACAATGGTTTAATCTATTGCCTTTGCAATAGTTTGAATTATTATATGAATAATGTATTTGAGCAAAGATTTAAAATAAATACTGAAATTACTTAAAAGCCATGTGTGACTATTGAAAAGTTGGGCAAGGTAGAATTTGAAAGTATTCCGTATGAGGGTGACTATCTTAAACTTAATGATAAAGATTTTATTAAACAATATTTTTAAAATCTACTTTTTCAGGTTCCAGAGTATTGATAACAGGGTTGCGCCAAGCATAGCACACAACAACTAAAATCAACAAATCTAAATTTTTATGGTTTATTATTTGTTTTTCTAGAAACAAAGAGTCTTCTTTTTTTTTTTTTTTTTTTTTTTTTTTTTTTTTTTTTTTTTTTTTTTTTTTTTTTTTTTTTTTTTTTTTTTTTTTTTTTTTTTCTTTTTAATTTAAAGAACAGGTTATTTTCGTTGTTTTATAGCGGACCATCTGGTTATGT
>VUQI01012566.1:15850-26607 GCA_015106735.1 Paratilapia polleni
TCTCTTTATAGCTTTTCTGCCACTGTCCTACAGCTGTTTGGTCATTTCATAACTAACAAGACATGGCAACACTATGTGTTTTTTTGTTGTTTTTTTTTTTTTTTTTTTTTTTTTTTTTTTTTCTTTTCTTTTTTTTTTTTTTTTTTTTTTTTTTTAAAAAAAAAAAAAAATTTATTTTTTTTTTTTTTTTTTTTTTTTTTTTTTTTACAGTTTTTGAAGCCTAAATTGTCCTCCAATTGTAGAATGACCCTTAGTAAGCCATGACTGGACAATCATTGCTTTTTAGTCTTACTGTGGCTTAGCTAGCTTAGCATATGGACTGGAGAGGCAACCAACCTTGACAAGGGGGCATTTAGCTCAACTCACAAATCAACAAATTTAAGCATAAAGAACATATTTTAAACCGCATCATGAATTGGTATAATGATAACCATACATGCATAGTATGCTTGTAGAGAAATGTAGCCACAGTTGAAAAGTGCAAAGGTATCTGTCTTTGATGGCATAGTTTGCAAAACAGACAATTTTCTCTTAGTGCAGAAGTGGATTAATGAACTCAACACACACCAGGACAGTTGGGGTCACCGACTGTGAAAGCACAATATCTTCAACACGTTTCCATTTGTTTCACAATTTTCAAGTGAGATCATGCTTTAAAACTAGCTGCACAAGCTGATGAAAGACCTCTTTTTAGTTCCAAAACAGCACATGTGGGGTACCCAAAGTCTGACTTGCAGGGCCAATACGCTCCAAAATCAGCAATAGTAGCATGCACTGCTTTAGCTTGATCATCTAAACACGCAACACGTTTCTCAGTGAAGCTTTCCAGTGCTACAAATCAGTTCTATGCACTCACTTTGGACATTTCATTTTCGTAATTAAGGTGCTTCTTGTTGAAGGACAGGACTGGGTACTCTTAAAGCTAGTTTGTGGGCACTATGCATCTATTCAGAGCAAAATGGGGAAGTCCACTATTTTTATTTCCACATCCATTATGCCCTGTTATTATGCCCACACAGGGACTTGTCATTACCAATTTGTTCCTATTCTTTACAATCAGCAGCAGAGATACTAGAGAATGGATACTTTAGGTCACCTCTTTAAGCTATTTATGCCAATCATTTTTTCACCTCTTCCTCTTTGTTTTTACTTTGAAATTTGTTGGCTTGTTTGGTTTGATGACTTCTCAAGACATGCATCAAAGCTCTGGGTACAATTAACCACAGCAGGAATGTACTGCATAAAAAGTCGGACAAAGGTATTGTTCTGTTTTGTGTTTTGCAGATGAATTACTTCCTTCTGATCAATTACAGTGTGTTACTAATTAGCCTATTAATTTTGTGATATGATATTATGTACATGTTTCTGTAAAAATACCTTATGCTCTTTATACAGGGACATTGGGTTAATCTGGTATCGAGGACTTTAGCATAATCTAATGGTTCAAGTTGACCCTGATTTTAGTGGAAGTAAATGGACAGGTGCTGATCTTAAGGTGAAAATTTAAAAAAAGCCATTGGCAACATGAACAAACATGCTGCCACCCCCTCACTGAATAGAAAACTACTGCTGACAGATGGATTTTTTTACTCTAAATTTTTTACTAAAATTGTGATGGCCCTGAATATATGCAATCCTACAAATTCTTCAAGACCTCTGTTTACAAGCTCCCAATGGATATGCCTGGTTTTCTCTTCGATGTCTACTGATTCTTCCAGCCTGCATGCAAAGCGGTAACTAGATTTGATTTCATTTGTTAACTGACTTCCTCTCTTCTCCGTGCTAAGTGTAATTACAAATGATGTTTGGTCTGCAGTGAACATAAGTTACTGAAATTATTACCAATAAGACAAGTACAACTAATTTAGAAACAACACGAGCTTAAATAAGGAAATTATAGATGGCAATGAACAAATGACAGAAATGATTTATATTTAAAATGATTTATAATGGAGCAACTTGCTGTATTTATTTCAGTGTTTAATGATCATAGGAAGGAAACTTGGGTCAGTGTTTTATTGGAGCAGTGTTTTCCTATCTTAACCTGAATGCACTTGGGGCCTGGTTTCATGTAGAGGTGTCACATCTGCTATGATATCTTTCCTCATATTTCCAACTAACTATATCAGGGAGGATGTCCTGTGGGAAACTACAAAGTAGATTTTTTCCTAATGACTTCATAAAACATCTTTATCTTGAATCTGATTTGTGGCTAATAAGTTAAAATTTGTCACAGTGAAACAACATACTATGCCTTAAATAAGATTACACATTATTAAATTGTGTGACAACAAATGTCTCTGAAATGCAGCCATTAGTTATGTTGAAAAATGAATGATCCTAACACTAGATAACATGCAGTACTGTGCAAAAGTCTTGAGCCACCCCTCATTTCTTTACACTTTGCTATGAAAATGGGAAATAGGTGCAAAGATTTATTTAAACATGTGCAAACATAAATGGAAATACAGTCATGTCCTAAAATTGTGATGGCCCTGAATAAATGCAATCCTACAAATTCTTCAAGACCTCTGTTGACAAGCTCCCAATGGAAATACAAGGCAAAAACAGTTTTAAAATTCTAAGGAGCTTAAAAGTCAATATTTGGTATGACCACCTTTATTCTTCAACACAGCCTGAACTTTCTTAGGCAGCTTTCTTGTAATTTCTTTAAGTAGTCTTCAGGAATAGTTCTCCAGGCTTCTTGAAGGACATTCAAAGCTCTTCTTTGGATCTTGGCTGCTTTTTATTCTGTTCTCTGTCAAGATGATCCCACACTGCTTCAATGATATTTAGGTCCGGGCTCTGGGGAGGCCAATCCATGACTGATAGTGCTCCATTGTGTGTTTTTCTATCCAGGTATGCTTTTACTGTATTGGCAGTGTGTTTGGGATCATTGTCATGCTGAAAAATGAAGCCTTTGCTCCTGAGACACTTTCCAGATTGTATTGCACGGTGGATCAAAATTTGATCGTACTTTTCTGCATTCATAATTCCATCAACACCACTCACTGAAACGCAGCCCCAAACAGACAGAGCCTCTCCCATGTTTTACAGATGGCTGTAGACACTCACTGTTGTACCTCTGTCCTCACCTCCTCCATACATATTGATGATGATTCAAACCAAAAATTTCAAATTTGGATTCATCACTCCATAAGACCTGTTACCACTGATTTTCAGTCCAGTTCTTGTGTAATTTGGCATACCTCAGCCTTTTCTCCTTGTTTCCCTTCCTTAAGAATGGCTTCTTGACAGCCACCCTTCCACTGAGACCGTTTCTGATGAGACTTCAGTGACTAGTAGATCAACTGAAGGGCCAGATGCATCTCTCAGGTCCTGCATCGGGTCTTTGCTGAATGTTTTCTATTTCTTAAGGACATGACTTTCAGATACTGTTCATCTGCTGTAGGTAGTTTTTTAGGCCTGTCGCTTTTTCATTTGTCCTCCACTTGTCCAGTTTCCTCAATTTTTTTAAGGACCCACTGCAACACTGGTTCATCCTTTGAGTGAGGTGCCTTTTTTATGCTTGAATTATTCATAGGTCAGTGTTAAGTGGCTTAACAAAACAAACAAACAAACAAACAAACAAACAAAAACATTCCTCTGAAAATGGTCAGGTACAAGGACTGGACTGAAAATGAGTGAAAAAGCAGCCGATGTCCAAAGAAAAACTTTGGAAGACCTTCAGAAAGCCTGGAGAACTATTGCTCAAGACCACTTTAAAAATGACAAGAAAGTCTGGCTGCTTGGAAGCAAAATATAAAGAAATGAGGGGTGGCTCAAGATTATTGCACAGAACAGTACATATGATATGGATCACCAGGTTAATATGTTCAAAAAGAGAGAAACAGAAAAACAGGAAAATAATCGGGAGGTCAGAGTATTAGAAGAGTTTTTGTACCGTTCTGAACTTATTAATCAAAGTGATGATAGGACAGTGAAGCCTGTTGCTAAAATAATAAGGAATGTCTTTTTTGTAAAGAGCCTGTTGACCACAAAAAAAAAAAGAAAATGCCAAGAAGGACTGTAAAAGAACACAGTTATTACACAATTAGCCCACATTTTAATTTAGTGTTGCACGACTTGCCAAAACAGCACAATCAGTTTGAAATACCAACAGTGTGTAAAAGAACTTGGACCTAGAATCACATCATTGCTATTTACCTCAACATTAAGCTGGATGTGAGAAATTCTAATGTGATTTGTGAGTTCCTTATCAACTCATTGTTAACCAAATAAATATTAAAAAGAAAAAAGCTGAATGACAGCTATATTTAGGGCATGGCCAGAATAAGATAAACACACACACAAAAAAGATTGCTTCCTCATATGTATAACAAGGGCCATAACTGGTTATTCATTTTGTTGAGGATAGTCGGGTCGAGACATTCCACCCGATCTTGTGAAGATGGATGTGGAAGGCTAAGCTATTCCATTACACTGACTCAGTGGCGCTGAGCCTGTTAGACTGTGCATAGGAGGCGCCAGATCACGCGTTCCAAGTGTGCATACCAATAACTCCAGCATACACGTCTCTGTACACAAACCTGAATCCTATGTGGAAGAGTATGTGTTCTTAGCTTAAAATATAATTACCCTGACGTGGGTACAAAGGCAGAAATCGAGCCAACTGTGGCACCTAGATATGCCCTGCATGTCGGCAGCAATAAACTCTACAGCGTCACTTTTACAGAGTGGCATTGTGGTCAGTTGTGTAATCAGACTGACTGACTGTATTGGCTGTTTTGCTTATATATTTGACTTGCAGAATTGGTTTGGAGTTGCCACCTGGGAATGGAAATACTTTCAGGCAAGTGTAATGTGGGGTCCTAATTAGTTCCACAGAGGTTAAGATACAATGCAGTTTGGAGAGCTGATGGCATGATTTCATAAGTGTGTTCAGCTCTGAATGCAAATCAGGTATTTTTAGCCTTAATACTTTACTTTTTTACATTCTACATTCATAATTTTTCCCCCAGAACTCCTTAAAATATATGGTCAATATTCAGGAACTCACTCTGTTGTCTACAATATTACACGATCCAGACAAGATGAAGACAACTGACAACATCTGTCACACGTCCCTTGAGGACTCTGCTCTGCTCTTTCAGAAAGTTTTAACTCATAATAAATGGATAAATTGAATTCTAATGGATGTGAATAAAGAGTGAAGCTTCTTGGCGTGTAGATGGAGAAGTGTGATTTTATAAAGTGAAATGTACTGAGAATAGAAAAAATGAATGGCAGAATGGGCCCGTGGGTTCACACAAACAGTGGGGTGTACACAAAGTTGTAGGATTTTAAAGATTTTGTTTCCTCTGGAACCTGATTTTGTAGCTTTAGCAAACAACTATCTGCCTACATTTAGTGTGGCTAGTATGTATTGTTTCATATGCAGTTTAACAGGCATGATGTTTCACCACTGTTTCTGTTGTATGGCAGACAACAAACATCTCTACCTGCAGGCTACTGTCTGAGTGTCTCAGTTTAGGGGCAAAGGTATATTACAGAACAGAAGTCAGACATTAAATTGCCTGTATTGTCCATCCAGAAAACACACAGCATGGCATTCCACCGCACTGTAATTAAAACGTTACTATCAGCGTATACTCAAAGGCGGTTGCTTTAGCCCTACTTTGTAGGAATTACACAGAAACTCTATTGAAGGCAAATTAGGTTCACTTGAAAAAAAAAAGGATTTAAAGCTAAGAGACACTAAATGAGAGTGTAAGTTACTTTATTTTGCCATAAGCAATTTCTCATCATAATGGCAGA
This sequence comes from Paratilapia polleni, assembly GCA_015106735.1. Taxonomy (NCBI): domain Eukaryota; kingdom Metazoa; phylum Chordata; class Actinopteri; order Cichliformes; family Cichlidae; genus Paratilapia; species Paratilapia polleni. The sequence continues at coordinate 21,629 of VUQI01012566.1, forward strand.
AACTGAGCAAAACAACATTTAACAGCTAGAATCTTGTATGTGTTAAAAATAAACGAGGCTCTAAATAAATATGAAAAGTGAAGGAATAAGAATAGATCCCCAGTCCCAGAAATTCTTTAGATTAATAATCATATCTTTCAAAAAGACTAAATGATGTCCGCTGGGCAGCGGAAGGCGATGCGACTGTAAATTTTCTATTGCATTAGCATGCATTATGGATGAACTGCAACAGTTTAGTTGGAATAGATATAGCAGACAATCAGTCTAAGTGGAAATCCAACAGGATTTAAAGGAATACTTTGTTAGCCATAGTAAATGTGACTAAATCTACGCAGACCATCACATGAAGAATAGTGCAGTCTCTATAATGCAGCAGCTTGAAGAGTGTCATATGTGGGAGTTCAGTCCCTGTGAAGCATCTGTCTGTACAGGCAGCACAGAATGTTTCATGTTTATGTGTATCTCCCTTGGTCTTACTGCATGATGAAGCAGGTAGACAGAACAGAGAGTACAGTCAATAACACACAGGGTAACTGTGGACAGCTGTAATCTCATAGTACACAGGATTATGTAGTTGCCCCCCTGTGACAACCCTCTTGCTGATAATAGATTTGACAACATGAATACTATGTGCTGTCTCCAAGGAACCATTTAATTTACAAGCTATTGAAATGATTACAAGCACAATTTTCTGAATGTATTAAAGCAGAGCTGATGTTTTTCTTCCCTTCAATTGTATTATCCTATTTACAATCCCCTTGACAACTGAAAGTGTGATCTGGCTCTATTAAACACATTTCATTTTCTATCCATTTCACGCTCCATCATAGATCATTCAGGGACTCATCAGGGGGAGACAACTGGAGATTTATGGAAATGGCAGTGCACGAGTTAATAAAATCAACTTAGTCAAAATGTCAGCAGCCTAGAAAAACAAGGAGCAGTGATTTAGTTAGATTGTTCCCTTTTCAGTCTTTTCTTTGCCTGCCTTTTCTTCACGTGTTGGAAACCTCCTACAAATTATTAACATTTGATTTGCTTATTCAGGAAGATTTTATTAAACAACAAAATAATTTGAGTAAAAAACAAACATTTTATTGTTGAATTCCTTCTGAATAAGGTAATGTTAACATTCTGTGGAATTTTATTTTATTTTTTAAATGTCACAACATCCTCGTACAGCAGCTTGGAAATGGATCACTCTCGCACCCTGTGGAGCCTCGGCTGGCAGCAGTAACAAATAAGATTGTTTGTGGCATATTGGCAGATGAGAAGAAAGCAAATGAAATGCTGCTCCTTGGAAGGACAGATGTGTTTCCTACCACTCTAAAGCTGCTTTGTTCTGTGTTGGCATTGCAGGGACACATCAGTAGTCAGAGCATGCCTCACCTCAGGTCTTTATCCCTAAAATAATGTGATAGACAGGGATTACGCTGCTGGAGTATGTACGAAAGGCAAACAATAGTACAGGGTGTACAACTACCGAGAAAGAACCTCTAAAAGCAATGTTTTTTCCTGACCTTTACCAACCAAGACTGTAAAAAAGTCACATCTTAGTTTTTAAATTTGAAGCTTATTCACCATTGACATCAGTGACATTATTACACAATTAAACACTGAATAATCACTGATAAACACTGATAAATCACCACAGCTGCTCAGACTTTCACACTGAATTACCTGTAAATCTCGTCTGTGTCATGGTGGTGAAAATTTAGCCAGAACATGTCTCACTGTCCCTATCTATCTTACTGTTTGATTTCGAACTTTTGGAATCAAAACACAAGATGGCTTTGCACCTTAATTCACATAACTTGTAGCAAGGGAGGCATAACCCGACACATTCTTATACTGTATACAATATCTGACTGGATCTAGTAAAAAGCTTTGGAAATTTTACATTTACTGTGAAATATCACAAACAGGAAGTATGACATGCCCAGCTACGCTCAGCTATAACGGCAGTAAAGAATAGAGAGGAAGTTATCACCATGAGCAGCAGAACCTTCTGTGCTGTGAAATGATGAGGCTGGTACCCAGAGAAAGCAATCAAGAGGAAACCTAAGAACAAAGTATATGTGAAGTGATCCATGAAAAGTGGAAGCTGGTTTTTTGTTTGTGATGACAGATTGTGCCCCCAGTGGTTTCAGCCATGTTATCTGTGAATTAATGGGATTTTAACTGCTTGTACTGTTTACTTTGCTTTATATTATTTACATTGCATATGGTCTACTGTGCATGTGGTTTGCCTTTAAGCTTTTTTGTCCCATTCAGCTGCTGCTGATTTTCACTTGCCTTCTCCTGTACTAAATGAACGTTCTGTGGTTTTGTTGCTGTTCTAATGGTTAATCTAATATCTGTCCACTGGTTAAAATGTAACCATTTGGCTAGCACTTACACATTTACAGTGGTGTTCACTGATGTGAATTGTCTAAAAAAAAAAAAACAGTTCAAAAAATATCAGCAAAGACATTTTCAAAATTAAACAAAGAAAACATCATAAGGATTCTTGCTCATGCCAAATGCTGATAGCACCAACAATACCATCTCAATAATTAATATCAAACTGAGATTTAATCACTTGAGCATCTAGTAACAATGTAGCAGACATCAACTTTTAATCCATGTTAAGGGGATGCTTTTGTGTTCACATCATCTCCTTGTGGTTTTGTAAAACCATCCATAAAAGTACTATGTTCACAAGTATGAAAAACGCTGTCGTGAGAGGAAAAATGGAAAAAGTGTCAGCTGTTAAAAGGAACGGTAAAACCAAAATAATCTCATGACCTTCATTCACAGGGCTTTAACCCCGAAGAGCATACATTGTTTATCTGGTGTTTCCAATTTCCTCCTTGGTTTCTCAGTGTTTACTTTTTTTTTACCTCTAGTTCTACACAGCCTTTGCATAATATCAGACGATCCTTTAAGAACAAATTCTGACAGCCAAGAAAGAGACAAAACAATCTGAAGTTATCGCTGGAGAGAAAAAGGAAAGAGAAACTTTACATGAAAAAAAAATAACAGTGTAGATGCACTGGCATTTTTTGCTGAGAAACAGTTGTTTACATGCCAGAAAATGTATCTGAAAAAGAGACCTGGAAGCCATAGATAGAAATGAAATTGTCCAGTTCCAGACTCTTTTGAAACTCATCCCAGTGCCTGCAAGCCGCAAACTGAAACCGGGTGTGGCTAAGAGGCATTCTCAGGCATATGTTAAAGCAGGCTGATGTGATTTGTAAAGATGTGGCATGTTCTAGGGGACGAAGAGATCATGATAAACCTGATAAACACCAAGCAATGCGGGCACACCCTTGGAGAAAAAAATGGATGAAAAAAAAGTTATTTGCTTTAACAAACAAATTCAGGCTTTATTTATATATTAGCAATTCAATTGAGGAGCATTTCAACAAGCATGAAAGCAGATTATCCAGAAACCTGTACCAATTTCTCCATAACTGCTAGCTGTAGCTGACAAATTGATTGTTATTTCAGAGTGCAAATAGGTCTTGGGTTAAATTAACTATGATTGATGAGAATTTACTTTTTGTTTTTTTCAGAAAACAGACAGACCCATTCACTTTTTGCCACAGTTTGTTGTGATGTTCTGTTGTAAATTCTCATTTTCCATCACCAATCTACTCTATACCCCATAATGACAAGAATGGATTTAGAATTTATTGCAAATTTACACTGCTTAACAAATTTATTAGACCACCTGTCATAAAAACGAGAAAGACCACCCAGCATCACAAACTGCTTTAATGCAGACTCTTTCCTTTTCAGAGAATTTGTGACATTTTACCATTTTGAACAGGAGTGAGGAATTTCAAGCTGAATTCACGTTTTTATACCCAAATTTGAGCCGGCACACTGGACTTCTCTGAGAAGTCAGAAATTAATCAAGCATAACATTCAACCACTAAAACTAAGGCTCTGCCTCCCATTCTACTTTTAAATACCGTAGGAACCACAAGTAAGCCTGCAGTCTGAGAGCGAAGTGCTCTATTGGGATAATATGGTACTATGAGGTCTTTAAGATATGATTACTTAAGACATTGAATGTAAGGAGAAGGATTCTAAATTAAATTCTTGATTTAACAAGGAGCCAATGAAAAGAAGCTAATATGGGAGAAATATGGTCTCTCTTTCTAGTCCCTGTCAGTACTCTCGCTGCAGCATTCTGGATTAACTGAAGGCTTTTCAGGGATCTTTTAGAACAGCCTGATAATAATGAATTACAATAGTCCAGCCTAGAAGTAATATGCATGAACTAGTTTTTCAGCATCACTCTGAAACAGGATGTTTCTAATTTTAGAAATATTGCGCAAATTCAGGAAAGCAGTCCTACATACACTATACTGGCAAAAGTAGCCAAATCATTGAATTCAGGTGTTCCAATCACTTCCATGGCCACAGGTGTATAAAATCAAGCACCTAGGCATGCAGACTGCTTCTACAAACATTTGTGAAAGAATGGGTCGCTCTCAGGAGCTCAGTGAATTCCAGCGTGGTACCGTGATAGGATGCCACCTGTGCAATAAGTCCAGTCGTGAAATTTCCTCGCTACTAAATATTCCACAGTCAACTGTTAGTGGTATTATAACAAAGTGGAAGCGATTGGGAACGACAGCAACTCAGCTATGAAGTGGTAGGCCATGTAAAATCACAGAGCGGGGTCAGCAGATGCTGAGGCGCATAGTGCACGGAGGTTGCCAACTTTCTGCAGAGTCAATAGCTACAGACCTCCAAACTTAATGTGGCCTTCAGATAAACTCAAGAACAGTGTGTAGAGAGCTTCATGGAATGGGTTTCCATGGCCGAGCAGCTGCATCCAAGTCTTGCATCACCAAGCACAATGCAAAGCGTCGGATACAGTGGTGTAACGCATGCCGCCGCTGGACTCTAGAGCAGTGGAGATGTGTTCTCTGGAGTGACGAATCACGCTTCTCCATCTGGCAATCCGATGGAAGCGTCTGGGT
>VUQI01012567.1:3942-14657 GCA_015106735.1 Paratilapia polleni
CAAAAAAGAAAAAAAAAAGGGAAAAAAAAAAAAAAAAAAAAAAAAAAAAAAAAGGCATACATAGATGCAAAGTGTTAATATTGCATTAAGCAGCGAGAGTGACTTGATCGAGATGTGTGCAAGGCAAACTGATTGACACCAACATTAAAAATAATGGCAATGGAATGAGAGAATATTAATCTCCTGCATTACACTTTGGTCGCTTAATCTCTTAATGTACATTCTGGAGAAAGTTTTTTTTTTTTTTTCCTTTCTCTCCAAAGGGGAAATGCTAATTATAGTAGGATTATCACTTTTGAGTATTCCCATTTAAGAAACAAAGTTTAGAACAAAACAAAAAAATATCTATTTCTAACAAACTGCTTTACAAAAAAGACCCCTTGTTTGCAGCGGGACTTGATTTGGCAAAACAGGAAAGACGAGATAAAGTGCCGCAGAAATTATTAACAGAAATGAACGCTCCCGCCTCCATTTCTTCAGCCAAATGATTCACTGGTTGAAACATCAGGGGAGGAGTTCAGTTGAGACCTGGTCTCAGTGACTCTAACTAAAGGGAACTCTGAGAATTCTGTGCTGTGCCCTCGAACACTCCCTTGTCCATTGGCAACAGTAAACTGTGAGGAGGTTCCAGATCTTGATGTCTGGAAATGAGATTTGAAGTTCTGATCAAAGGAGCTTATCTGAAAAGTCTGCAGCATCCCTTGTGAAGAGTCCGTCTTTTTTGAGGGTGAGACCTGCTCCAGAAAGTCCTCCTCAGCTGGGGACACTGCAGAGGGAGGGGTGGTCTCATCACCTGAAAATGAAAACGAGTGCTGGGAGTCCCCGACCAGTAACCCAAAGTGAGGTTTCTCTAAAGTGGACCTTAGCGGAGAGCTCATCCCTGATTTGAATCTGCTGGGGGAAGGAAACTGTTTCTCTGTGGAGAACAGAGGCTGTCCAGCTAGCGTGGGGTTTTCGGAGACCAAGCTGAGGCTCTGGCTGGTCAGGTAGCTGTCATTCTGACTGGTCCTCTCCAGTGCTTGCTGGAGAAATTTGGAGTATTCTTGCAAGAGACTCACTTTCTCAGAAGGTGGCTGAGCCTGGGCACTAGACACTCCGAGGCTCTCCACGGGGCTACTGTCTGAAACGTCGGAGGAATTAATAGATATGCTTGAGGTCACCTCTGTGTCAGCCACACTGAAAGAAATGTCTGATTGCCCATTAGCTTTGTTGGAGTAGTGGTCCAACAGTGTCTGAAGAACCTCATCAGGCAAAACATTCTTGTCATGAGGAGTCTTAATCTCTGTATTCATGGGCTGGGGCTCCAGAATGGTGGCAGGGACAGTTTCATCGATGACGGCTGACACCACCGTTTGTGTAACAGGCGTCTGAGAGGAGATGCTGCTCGTGTTCAGGCCATAATCCCGACTATTGTTGGCCATCGCAGCTTGAAGGTAACGCTTCTTCTTGAGAAACTGCATGGCATCATCATAGTTTGTGCTGCTGGCTGCTGGTTTTGTTTGTCCTACTTGAAGAGTTTCAACTGACTCAAGTTCACTGTTGCCTTCTACATCTAAAAGGCCTTGCTTGTCCACGATTTCAAAGGTGTACGGCGTGACTTTCGTATTCTCCTCAAAGGAAGGCAAAGTGGACAAGCAAGGAGGAGTTTGTTCACTAGACTGCTTAAGACTCCTCTTGGGGACTTTCTTCAGAACTAGCTTAGGAGGAGTTGTCTCTTCCGATGAGACTTCTCCCTCTTGGTGTTGGTTAGCCATTTCTTCGGGAAGTTCCACAGAGTAGTCAGCAATCACATACTCATGTTTGACTTTGGAGGACACAGCATATAGAGAAAGACCTTGAATTTTATTCTGTCTCTGCTCCTCTTTCTCCTCTGTTTCTACAACAGCAAAACTGTGCCCTTCTGTCTGGGCAGTAGTGGAAGCTCCTGAAGTCTTGTCTGCACACTTTTGGCGCTTTTTCTTGGGCAGTGAGCACTCTTTGGCAACAAAGGTGGGCCCTAAAGAGTCTGCTTCACGCAAAGGTCCGACTTTACCAGCAGTCTTGTTTGCCTTTCGCTCTCTGTTCTCGTGACACATTCTTCTGTGCTTTAAAACCCGGTCTGTTCTGGAAAAGTACTGCAGAAAGAAGACACAATGCATATATTTTATACATGTTGTGGATAGGAAAAATCCATCAGGCAGGTCCTTAAAACACTTTCTACTTTCTATTCTTTAATGTCTTCACAATTTTATTGACTTGATGTCCTTTTTTAACGAGTATTGACACACCAGCAACTGAACCTTCATTACGGGCTCTTTATTTTTTTATAGCAGTTACATTACATAATGGGTTATCCACAGCTAATAAACTGACACTGGCTGATATTATTTAAGTTCACCATTTTACTCTTCCTGTACACCATCTACACCCATAAAGACCTTTAACATGTGCGCTAGTGATTTTCACACCTTGTGTTAAAACAAACTCAGTCTGTCTGGCATGAAAAGAAAGTTGAATGCCAAAGACACCATTTAACCAGACTAATAATGCTTTAAGGACACTGTTTTTAGTCTAAAGGCAAATGGCCTAAACATAGTATTTAGAGGTTGTAAAACTGCATGATTTCAAAATATAAACTACTTTTAAAAAAAAATATCTACTGTGTGCAAACTGTTTATGTAAATAAAAAATGTTAGCATGTCAGTAAGGTATTCTAACCCAATCAAGAAATCAAACACAGTTTAAATTGTAATCTTTCGTGTTTGTATCCTCTATGTCCTTTGTCAGTTCATCAAGTCAAATAAAAAGAGAGAAGGTCTTCCTGTGTCTACCTTTAATTTGTTAGAATAGACTGGTGCTTTTCTAGTCTTACTGACCACTCAAGTGCTTTACACTACAAGCCACATGTACCTTTTTCTATTAATACATACTTTATTCTATGCATTTAAGTGCTTTCTCTATCTTGCATCCACACCTTTTGCCAATTTAGAATCACCAACATGCATGTCTTTGGACTGTATGAGAAAACCAGATTACCTGGAGAGAACCCACAGGGAGACCATTCAAACTACACAAAAAAAGGTCCCAGAACGACCAGGAGATTTGAAACAAGAACCTTCTTGCTATGGGGTCACAGTGCTAACCACCGCACCACAAACACCTACCTTTCGAGTACATAAATATATATATAGGGTGTTTTCACACCTACAGTTCTTTTACTCTGGTCTGAATCAGTTGACAAGTTTTAAACTTGTAGCTTCTTTTCATGTTTTGGTTTCTTTTCACACAGAGAAATCTCCAAGTGAACTCCAAGCGAACCAAAATGCATTGCTACAAACACGAGAACGTTCAGTCTGCTTATTGGCCAGATGTGTCCGGGGTGGTTGTTTTGGTCCACACCCGAGTGCAATTACCGTGTTCACATCTGCATAAACAAACCGCACCACGGGGGAAAATGAACCAGAGTTCAATTTAAACTGACTAAACAACGCAGGTGTGAAAACACCCCAAGAATCACCAAAGTGGATCACAACTCTGAGTTACCAATCAGCCTGTATGACTTCACATTATCTTTGAAAAGTCAGTGTAAACAGAAAATAAAACCATTTTCCCCTTGGTCCAGACCAAATGAGATGGGCTACATGTTTGAAAATGACCTTTAATGCCTGTCTAATAACAATATTCAACCATTCTGTTGCTTACAAATGCACTAATTTACAGGCAAACAAAAGCAATATACCTGGTGACAGTAGTCACATTGGTAGGGCTTCTCTCCACTGTGAGTTCTCTTGTGTCTCTCCATGTGATACTTCTGGATGAACCTCATCCCGCACTCATCACAGCGAAAAGGCTTCTCGCCTAGAGAAAAAGACAAAAACCAAGGTGATTTACTAAAGTAGTAATAATAAAAATCCTTGTGAATTCTGCCAAACTGTGTTTGTTACTCACCAGTATGGATCTTCTCATGTCTCTGGAGAAGATATTTCTGAATAAAGCGCATGTCACACTGGCTGCACTGAAATGGTTTCTCACCTAGATTTTTAGCAACATATATAAACATCAGTCACATTTCATACAGTGCTCAAGGCGACTTTTTAGCTTTAGCTTGGCACTTCCTTGTTTGATCACTAAAAGATCCCCATTGCCAACATTCGTAATTTCACAGCAAGATTTTTATGTACTGGTGTTTTAATATTTTTATACATGTCAGGGTAATTCATACCAGTGTGAATGAAGACATGCCTCTGTAGATGGTAGTTTGTCCTGAATGCAGCATTACAGTGAGCACAGACGTGACACTTGGGGTTTGGTATGCCCAATGATCCGTCGTCATTGATGCTGAGGATCTACAATGGAAAAAAAAAACACAGACATATGGTCGTAGTATTTGTTTTACTTTCACAAGTGTTACTGGCTATTTAAAAAGTAACATTTTGCTGATATTGAACTCACCTTTGCTGGTGATCGCTGTTTCCTTTTTTTCTTCTTGGGACACACTGTCAGATCCTTAATTGCCTTTTTGTCCTTCTTTATATAGACCGCTGGCTCAGACAACTTCAGTTCCTGCTTGATGCTCAACTGTAAATGTAGGACCATAGTCGTTTAGACATTTAATATGGCACATGACCTACTTTAACGGCCACCCAACCAGCCAGCACTTTATCCAGGTCAAGCAGGTGCAACTGGGCAAGCAGAGCATAATCAACCAATGTGAGGGCACCTCACTATAGAGTTGCTTCAGGCATAAAACACCAGAGGGAAGCCTCGGGCCCTTAAAAAACCTAGGACATGCTGAAAGATTACATCTGCCAGGTGGCCTGGGAGAGCATTTTCAGATCTTCCGATTAGCATTTTAAAATTTGTACAGCCACTTTGCAGCTTTCTGCAAAGTACCTATGTGTAACAATTACAGACAACAGCTCTTAAAATTCCTAAACAAAAACAATGCTTTAAACCTGAGCCTGAGGGCGAGTTCAGATTATCCTCAGTGTTCTAGTCTTAGAATAAAAATGACTCTTTTAAAGTTCACATTTGCAGTGTCTTTATTCTAAGTGAATGAACATTGGATTTAAAAAATTTTTTTTTGCTTTGTACCTCCAGTGGTTTCAAAGTCCCAGAAAAAATAGGGTGAGCACAGTGACCACTCAGTGTTTCTACTTCTAATATCTGTCACACACTTAAAATCACACTCATTAATTAAAAAAACTAAAGAGAGCTTCCTGTTTTAGAGTCATTTTAAAGAATATTCTGGCATTTAAAAATAAACCTGCATGAAAGTAATTTGTAGCATTAGCAGCTATACCCTGAGATAAGTGTGTCAATCCCTGAGGAACTGACAGGGTGACGTTCTGGACTGTTCGATGGAAAGTCCGCAAAAAATGCACAAAAGCAAACTCACTCTGACCATGTGGAGACTGTAGAATTATCCACAGAAATAAGTGTAGCACAACATGAACTACTACTAAACCAGCATGAACTCACTGGCATATGAAGCAAGCAGGGAAACTTATTCGTGAGTTTTAGGGGGAAATGCACTCCCACCTCGGCTCCTCCCTCCTCTTCTCCTCCAGCACTATTCTTTGTCATCTCCTCCTGCATCATCAGCTGCTCTGGAGGGACCAGGTCATGAGTAACCAGTGAGCTTCGAGTCAAGTCCTCGTCGTCATCTTCATCATCATCATCCTCAGCCAGAAGAGGGTGGTTTGCCAACGATCGTTCCCCAAGGGTCATCACCACCAGTCCTCCTCCACTGCCCAGGCCAACTCTCCCTCCTCCATCTATTCCTCCGCTGCTGCACTTCAGCAGCATGCCTTCCAGTTTGTCCTCAGTGTTCATCTTACATAGAGTAGTTCTTGAGTCTGTAAAATTAAAAACAAAGAAACTGAGAGACAACTAGATAATGTTTTACATTTGTCAAACATGTAAAATGAGGAGAAACACACAGCACAACCACAAACCATCAAAGAAAACAATTATATCGATACGATCATGTTTCCCAGACATGGCTTAATCTTACTCCTAGACTAAACTTTTTTCCAATGAAAGTCTTCATTGAATTTTTCTTTTAGTCTGGGACTACTCTTAATTCACGTCTGCGAAACTTGTTGCATGTGAGCAACTTTTTAACTGAGTTTCCCATAAGCACTGGCTACTTATTTTAAACAAGCAAAAACTGCAGCTCTTTTTAATTCTAGCACCAGTGAACAAATATAAATATGAAAGAATATAAAAAATAAACACCCATGGTGGTACAGAACCCTGGCAGTCAACAAAAGCTTTAGCTTTGGTGCCTCATTTATAAAACTGATCTATGATCCTAAGTACGCTTAAGGAGAAAACCATGTTTAAAAAACAAACAAACAAAAAAATAAACATTACCATGGCAAAGAAACGACTGTATCTCAAATCTTAAGTCTAGACATAAATGATTTTTGAAACCAGTGGTGTATTTTAGAGGTCTGCAATTCTGTCCAACCCCAGTCAGTGCAGCAGCAATACATTTCCAAGCTGCTTGTTTGGATTTCTCTACCTACTATTTAGTCCACTGGATAATATTTGTTGCTTGGCTTTAGTCACCTTAACCATCACCGTGATCTTGTTCTCCAAAAAGTTTGCTTTTCCCTTTTAGTCTATGGTTATCCATGACAAAATTTCATATAGGGAAATCACAATGCCGGTACTGGTAATTTAAGATGGTTTCAGCTTTATACATTACAGGTACATGACTTACATATAGGTTTTATTAGAAACTGCTTAAGTGAGGGCTTGTTGTTTTAAGCATCACTGTCAGGAATGATCATAAACCCATTTTCAACATTAGGACTAAAAATATTTTTACATGAGGCCCTCGAACTCTAAGACAGTTAGGGGGACTTTCATTCTACATAATCACGAATACTTTAGAGCCCACTGGTTTTCATTCACTAAACACACACACACACATTACTAAGCTCTTAGAAATTAATTGCTACCTCTCAAAATTTAAGACTTATGATCTTTTGCTTAAACAATCCCTGTTTTCAGCAAAATATATCAGCTTCGGTAACGGCATCAGTTGATGTTTCTGTAATCCTACCTTTGAAAAAACAAAAACAAACAAACAAACAAACAAACAAAACAAACAACAACTATACAACGTAAAGTGATAAATCCAGTTTTCATAAACCTGAGTTGTCTTACGATAAAGTTCAGTATATTTCTTTCAAACAGAGCAACATGTCGAGAACAAGGTTTTTCAATTATCTCAAGAGCAGATGCAAAAACAGCTAATGTACTACATTTTACTGTTGTGTTACCTTTACTCAGCGTTACACTATCTAATTAGATGGTTGACTAACCTTAAAAATCATTTGAGCTCAACATGGCAAAAGGCTAGCTATCGCAGCACTTGTGGACCGTTTGGTTACAGGTTTGACAATGTTGCTAACACAAACTGAACGAGGAGACGACGGGACCGGTAAATATCTGTCAGGGTTTAAACACACACCGACAGCCACTTAGTACCATATGCAAACACACTCACTGTGTCACTTAGGTTAAGTGGCTCGAGTCTCTTGCTAGCCAGCTAGCTAGCCGCGCTCGTCAAAACCTGCTCAAACACATTCAAAACAACAGCTGGAGAAAACACAGGAAGACAGCTTTTTCAAATTAAAACATAGCGAAATATAGACCGCTAAGTAGTTACCACTCACACTGAAAAAACACAAACGGATGACTGTGGGGTCAGTTTAAATCTTAGCATTTCGTAGGTTTCACAAACTCAATACTAAATCACTTTACTCCGCATAAACAATTCTGCACGTCATTAAGCGCTTCAGTAGGGGCTTTACTTTGAAGGCTGACACCGGAAGTTACACTCTCCGTGCATCTACTTTGCGAATATTTATGGCCTGGTTGAAGCTAGTGAGCTAGCCGCTAGCAAGTTGCTGCAAACATTGGTCTCTGTCTTTTGATGTAATATTCAGTTGGCACTGCATCTTCATAGCGGCGGCGGCGTCTTCTTATATGCAGCATTCAACAATAAATCTTAGCTCACATTAAACGACACACGTGACGCAACACACAACTTTCGTTTACCCATTTCATCAAACTTATTAGCGGGGCTACTTCGCTTTAGCGCTAGCAACTCAAGCTTCCTCAGCCACTCTGCTAAACAGGCCACAATGTTATTACCTGCTAATAAAGCTAATGTTCGCTTACCACCTTGCTCGCTACTACGAGAAACAACAATACGACTCACTGACGCACACGTGATAGGAAAACAACTAAAAGGTGCATTTCTTTCTTCCTACCTGCGCGTTTTAAGCCTGTTTAGCTGTCATGATTAGTATCCAACACTACAGTGCAATGATGGTGTGCGGAATAATCAAATACACAATCATCAAGGGGTGGAAATTTAAATCTGTCGCCATCTAGTGGTGCACATTGGTAGTTGAAGTGAACGCTGCGCTCCTCATCATGCAGCTCATAATGTCCTTTCTGTGCCCTACTTCTATAGCCTAAATGTTCATCAGTGATGCCTTAATAGCCTAGTTGTCGACAGTTATTTCTAGACTTTGTTCTCATTATTTGTTTTCAGCCTTTTCTTTTAAATAGCAAGTTAAAATACGCCCGCGGTTATTCAGTGATTTAATGTCTTTGAATCGCTTGTATGATGCGGGTAAACACGATTATCTGATAGGAATGCCATGCAGAAAAACACGATCTTCTTTGAGGGTTATGAACTGTTGCTTACATTTAAAAGCAGTTTAATGCAGTCATGTCATCTGGGTGTGATATAGTGTTTGTATTTCTGAACAAAATTGACTCGTAATTTAAGTGAAATCGGCCATATGGGTTTAAAAATGCATATATTGCATTTAGGTGTTAAAAAGGCACACATCCGTTCTAAAATTTCCTCTAGCCTTACCAGTTACAACCTTGTCTTTATTACCCCAGGTGAAATATACGTGACAAGAGTTTCTGATGACATTTAAAGACCATCTGCTTTTTATTATAGGATTAATTCTTATTAAAAGGGTCCGCAAGACGCAACTACCAACCTTAGGCTAGCCTAATTAGTAATATAACAAAATAGCGATAAAGCGCATCAAGTGGAAACGGGTGTATTAACCATATGGAATTATCTTTTAATCCTTCACTGGCAGCTTTGCCAAAAAGGGATACGGAGGGTCGTGATAAGATGATAGCCTGTCATGCCCAGCCATCTCACACACATTCACATACACTCACACGCGCCGCTGTGAGGAATACTAATCAACCTGTTTGCCGACAAGTGCAGCAGCTCGACGCACAACTTAGGACTTTTCCATTCCGTGTCTAGAAACGTCTCTGCAGGGTTTTATTAAAAAAAAAAAAAAAAAGAATTTCATGTGTTTTTTCATAGGCTACTGCAGTCCTCTTTGAAGGAAGCGCGGGTGTTATCACTCCAGTCTCACCTGTCGCTGTCTCTTCTGATGTGCGACAGGCAGCCAGGGAGTGTGGATCCGGGGAAAGACAGCCCACTACTGTGCCGCTTCTAGCAAGGGAAGCCCCCACGCGTTGCGCGCCTGGATCGCCGGTATATAGGCTATTCGCGTGGCGGAGTGCGTGTGCATGCGCGTCAGGTTATAAATGTGTGTGTTTGCGCACGGCAAAGCCCCGGGCTTCATCCTCAACAGTTGCCACCGGAGCGGCGGAGAGGAGAGGAGGAGAGCGAGAGAGATAGCAGACTGAGGACGGACGGACGCGGAGCCCCACGCCGCTCTGCCCGGCTCTGCTCCTGACATGCAGTCGTTCATCTCTCCGGTGACCAAGGCCATCCTAGTAGCGCTCTTCATCTTCGCCATTCTCCTCATTCTCTATGTGATCCTTTGGTACATTTGCAGAGACGTGGACTGCGACCACGGCATTTGAGGATTCCGTTAAAACGGGAGTAACGGAAATATCACAGTGGGTCGCACAGAGGAGTCCGCAGAACCCGGGGTCATTTTGTAAGTCTGCTTGTCTTTTGTCTTTTTAGTTGTACTTGTATTTTTATTTTTTATTTTTGGTTATCTGTGTATCTTTTGTGTCCATGTCTGTGTGTGTACATGCGCGCATTCCTTTCGTGCGTAATGTTATATGCGCTCTGGTTAAAAGGTGATGACCAGCGTGCGTCTCCACAGGCACCCGGTATCCCAAACCCTTAATGAGCAGAGCCCCAGATTCGTTTCTCCTCAACTTGACAGCGACCATTCATCAGTAATGTCTTATGTATTAGAAACACAGTGTTACTACGGATGGGGAATTCTCAAAGGTGAAACAATGTCATTAGGGGAGGACATCGAACTGGTGTCAAACGGAACACGGTGCGTGCACGCGTGTGTGGGATCGCAATGAATGGAGTACGAAAACCGCTCGTGACATTGCGGTAAGATGCGTGGATGTCCCTTAAGGTCAAAAACAACAGTGTTTACCTCAGTTTCCCAATATTGATTGCCCCCTCTCCTCCTTCTGTATATCCGCAGCATTAGTTCATGTTCCGTTCATCCTGGTCTCTGAGGATGCTTCACATTGGCATTTTACGTCCAACGAGATAACAGGATTATCTCCATTGGCTCCTGTGCGTCTTATTCCTAATCTGTCTTGTGTCATGTTTTTGCGTCCTTATCATATATGCTCCGCTAATGCTTTTACGCATAGCGCATTTTTATTCCCCCTGACATCTGTAAGCTTGTTTCATTGTGCTATGACCAATCTTGGTTTAGGAAGATGTA
>VUQI01012570.1:0-12309 GCA_015106735.1 Paratilapia polleni
TTTTTTCATATAGGTTTTTAGGCAGTAGTTCTACTGGTCTGGCTCACTTGCAAATGCAGATTAGGCTGCATGAACTAAAATGAGTTTGGCACCCCTGTATTGAAGCACCAGTGTCAGTAGAAACGGTTTTTAGCATTATGTTCACATGTTGCTTTTACCGTCTAACATATCAGTGTTCTAACATGCTGTGTTTGTCACAGGTGGATGATGATGAAGTCGCTGCTGGAGCTGTTCTCTTCAAAGGGGATGCCTCAACTCGTGACGTCGGCACCCCCCCCCCAGCTGGCAGGCAGGACGGTCCGGTGGGCAGAGACAGCAGAGGATGAGGAGTAGGGGAAGCGAAGACACGCTGAGCGGACAACTGCTTTTCTGTGAGTGAGATTTTTATTTTTTTTATTTTATTGGTTTTTTACAACCTCAGACTTTTTCCTGTGAACATGAATTTTTTAGTGGTGGTATGATTCAGGTGGTAAAACAGAGGGCTCTACTTACAAGGCAGCAAAACCCGAAGGTATTAAACCAATGTGATTTTTATACTAATCATTGCTGAGCTGAAACCTTTAGAAGGGGGTGTTTTCGTAAAGCCAGAAGAAGAGGAAATTGTTGTTACTGAGGAAAATATGTACGTTAATACACAGACACACAGATTTCTCGACATTTGTCTGACGGCTGAGCTGTGAGGGGAAGTTTCTTCTGTCTCCACAGTCTGTGGTTTTGTTTGATTTGTCACCAAAAACATGTGGAAGAATCAGTGAGAGTGCACTTTTACACAGGTTAATTTAAAGCGTTTGCGTTACCCAAATTTGAAGTTTTACGCAGACATTTTTTTTTTCTGTGAAACGTGATTAGTCAAACTTTCTAAATAAAAGCTGTGTCTCCTTGAGTGTATTACTTTATTCTGATTTGCCTTTTAACCCAAAGTGTGTAATTGTCTCAAGCACAGACACAGACGTTTTTTGCAAATTGAGTCATTTTGAGAGCCTTTAATCTGTGTTGCTTCTGTTTCATTGTGACACTTCTGCATGGTATTTATGACGGCTTTTAAGTTGAAGGAGCTAAATAAAGAGGGCTGTATTTTTTTCTGATCTTCGCAGCAGCATAGCCATGCTCAGTCTACTGCGCCCCCTTCTGGCCGCTTGCGAGTGCCTCCTGCTGCTGCTGCTGCTACTGCCGGGCGGTCAGGGCAGGATCCTCGGCTACAGCAACGGCTTTCACTACCAGGACATTAGCAACGGAAATGGAAACGGAGAGAGTAGGTGCTCTGTGTGTCTATGTGGACATGCTTTGCAGATTTGTGTGTTTCCTGCAGGTGTGATACATGCATCACATGTGTGAATCAGAACGCAGCTGGCTGGAGCTGACCTGGATGTGTAACTGTAATTTAAGAAGCTGCAGGTAGTCAGCCAGGGTTATCAAAACAAATACTGCAAGTAGTGAGTGATGTATGTTTGTGTTACATGTAATATGTGTTGTTGGGATGTTGTTTTATCTTCTTTTTCTCCACATTTAAGTAAACAGATGTTTCTGTGGCAGACTTCACTGAGTTGGGCTGGGCCATGTAGTCTCACCAAATTGGCATCGTTACAAAGAATTATTCTGAGTAATTTGGAAAATATTGAACATATATGACCAGCTGTGCACTGATTATCAGGGATCATATTTTTTTAATCTGTAAAAATACAGGCTCATTAATGTAATTTTGGAGAAGGCAAAATTGTCCTTCATAGACTTAAACACTTTTTTGGGTGGAGCTGACTGAAAGGAGCTTTCTCAGGGGTAGTCTGACATGTTAAGACAAAAGAAAAGAGAAGCACAGGTGAATTTTGGAGTGGGAGCTATGGTGGTGGTGGGACAGCTCCAGTAAATTTACTAAACAATGAAATATTTAGGTTCATCAACAAATAAGGGCTCCTTTGTGCACAACGTACAAAAAGCAAACGATTTGAACACATTGAGAGACTTTTTTAATGATGTGCACAGGATTAATCAGGTTTGCGCCTACAAAAATAAATAAATAAATAAATAAAATTGTCAAACAGGTTTCCATTTTGGCTTGTGGCCTCCATTCATTTCAAATAAGAAAAGTATGAGTAGAAAAAAATACTAAACAACCATAAATCCACATGCATATCATCCCCATTATTTATGTAGATGATACAGTTCAGTTTATATTTTTATTTAATTTTGAATTCTTGTTTTCACTTCAGCTTAGTTTTAGTTACTTTATGCATGGATTTGTTTGTTTGTGCATGATGCCTCACTGGCATGGCTTAATGGTTCACCTAAAGGAAACTCAGCCTCTAATAATGCTAACGTTATTAATTAGACCTTCCAGTTAGACCAGTTCAGTGCTACCTTTCTGCACAGCAGGGATTAAAGTCACAGGCTGCAGAGACTTAGCCCAAGTCATCATTACAGAGTGTATATAAAAGACGTAGCCACTGTGATGCCACCCTCTGGTTTCTGGGCTCAGCATTTCTAAGCCTCCATATTAGCATTTTGGCCACACATTCTCCTTCAGGATTTACTGGTAGAGAGCAGAATTCATGGTTCCATCAATCACAGCAAGTCATCCAGCAGCTGAAGCAGCAAAGCAGCACCAGACCATCACACTACCACCACCATGTTTGACTGTTGGTGTGATGCTCTTTTGATAAAATGCTGTGTTAGTTTTACGCCAGATATAATGGGAACTCACAAAGTTCACTTTTTGTCTCATCAGTCCACAGAATATTTTCCCAAAAGTCTTGGGGATCATCAAGATGTTTTCTGGCAAACGTGAGACGAGCCTTTGTGTTCTTTTTGGTCAGCAGTGGTTTTCTCCTTGGAACTCTCCCATGGATGCCATTTTTGTCCAGTCTCTTTCTTATTGTTGAATCATGAACGCTGACCTTAACTGGGGCAAGTGAGGCCTGCAGTTCTTTAGATGTTGATCTGGGTTCTTTTGTGACCTCCTGGATGAGTCGTCGATGCGCTCTTGGAGTAATTTTGGTAGGCCGGCCACTCCTGGGAAGGTTCACCACTGTTCCAAGTTTTCTCCATTTGTGGATAATGGCTCTCACCGTGGTTCACTGGAGTCCCAAAGCCTTAGATAGATAGATATCACTGACTTTGTTTCTCATCTGTTCTTGAGTTTCTTCAGATCATGGCATGATATGTTGCTTTTTGAGATCTTTTAGCCTGCTTCACTTTGTCAGGCAGGTTCTATTTAAGTGATTTCCTGATTCAACAGGTCTGGCAGTAATCAGGCCTGAATGTGGCTGGGGAAATTGAGCTCAGCTTTCCAAAAAATGTGGTTAATCCCAGTTAATTCATGATTTAACAAGGAGGAGCAATTACTTTTTCACAGAGGGCCAGGTAGGTTTGGATATCTTTTTGCCCTTAATAAATGAAATCATCATTTAAAAACTGCATTTTGTATTTCCTCAGGTTATCTTTGACTAATATTAAAATTAGTTTGATGATCTGAAACATTTAAGTGTGACAAATATGCAAAAAACTAAGAAATCAGGAAGGGGACAAATACTTTTTCACACCACTGTATGTTAATGCTTTAAAGTTGGGCACTGGGTTGTTACCCAAAAAAGTAATGTATTACACATTACTCGTTACTTTTCTCAAAAGTAATGCAGTATGTTAATTACTCCGTAACGTGTCCTGAAATACACTGTCACATAATCATCAGTTAATAGTATAAACCTTAGGTTACAGTCCCACACATTGATGCAAATCCCCATCCTAATGAGGACACACATACAATCTTTCTTTTAGTGTTTAAGTTTGAACATAAACCCGACAACACAAAGCAAAGCTGAAAAGCAGTCCAAAGAGACTTCAAAGTGATCGCCACAGTGATTCTACTGTAGAAAAATGTACAGGTAGAAATCGAGGCTACAATGTTACAAGCCTGACTGCTCATCACTGCATTTGTTACCCGTTGAAGGCTCTGGCTGCTGGGCTGGGGTCAGCATACACTCAGTTTTAACATCACTCTTGGATCTTTGCTAGGTTTGTATTAGCATGCTGTCTGTGCAGATGTTTACAAAGAGTCAAAGTTGTGTTAGCAGTATAATGCATTTTTTTCCCGTCCTGGACGCAGTTTGCACTTCACCATCTCGCTCTTGTCCTTTCGTGCAATAAAAATAAAAGCGATGTCCAAATCTCCACTCCTCAAAAATTGTAGACCGCTCCACCATCTTCCTCCTCCTTGCATGCAAACTGAAATCAGCTGATTGCAGCGCAAGTGCGCAGGAAGAAAAAGACACGCAAGTAACAACATAATTGTAACTGTAATGTGATTACTCAATTTAGTACAGTAATGCATTACATTACTGCATTACAGACAAATGTAATATGAGCACAGTAATGCGTTACTTTGGAACATGTTACACCCAACACAAAAGATCATTTGCTCACTTTTGGAGCCGCCCTCAAGTGGTCACTTGAGGATCTGCAGTTTTTTGGCACTTCTGCGTTGGCTTCATTTTTCATTTGCTTTGATTCTGCTTTTTAACATGTTATCTTTCTGCTGCATTTTCCAGTCTATTTCAACGGGGTTCGTCTCCACGTAGATTCAACCCGGTCTTCAGTGTCAGCCACCAGGGGGAGCAGTGTCATCCTTCCCTGCCACTACCACTATGAGCCAGAACTGACCACACCACGCAAGACCCGTGTCAAATGGTCCTGGTTGCCTGCTAATACCATCACTACACCTGTTTCCTCTGAAGCCTTCCTCGAGGAGACTGAGGTTATGGTTGCCATGGGTAGCCGCCACCGCAGCTACGGCAACTTCCAAGGCCGCGTGCGTCTGCGACGCTCAGCGCCAGGGGACATGTCTTTAGTGATCAGCGAGTTACAACTCAACGACACAGGAAGATATCGCTGTGAGGTGATTGACGGCCTGGAGGATGAGAGTGTGACGGTGGAGCTGGAGCTGCGGGGTGAGATGTTTACATAACCTCCACTTTACAGCAAAGATTTTTAAAAAATGTTTGGGAGTCTAGGAAACTCAGCATGAGTCAGGTTGTGAGTCAGAGTGCAGAAGCCCCCAGTGATGTTAGCTAAAAAAATCTTGTGGTAGTGCTGCAAAATATACTGCTCAAAAAAATTAAAGGGACATTTGAACAATTTTTAACTTTGATTTTTGGTGTGATTTGAATCCAGCTCTCAGAGGGTTCATGATTTTGGTTTCCACTGTCCTTTGTTACATAGCTTTTTTCTCCATGAATTACACAGTGTATGCCAGTAAAGACTTTCAACTTGAATATTTAATTCAACACGATTTGATGTGTGATTTAAGTGTTCCCTTAGTTTTTTTGAGGAGTATATTATTTATAGTGCACTTCTTATACTTTAATGTTTACATACAAGCACATGGCTGGGGTAATCCTCAGTGGGGCCACAGAGAAAAAAAAAATTTGATCTGGACCTCTGGGTTCAAGTTACCAGAGAATGGTGGTAACTTGAACCCAGAGAGGGAGCTGAACTCCTGTGAAAGCAGTAAAATCATACATCAACAACCACTATTTCAGTCAAAAAAAAATGCAATTTTTAATTTAACAATCCATCCAGCCATCCATCAATTTTCTGGTACTTACCCGGGTTGAGGGAGCAGCAGTCTAAGATGCCCAGATGCCCAGACCTCCCTCTCCTCGGCTACCTCCTTCAGTTCTTCCAGGGGGACACCGAGGCGTTCCCAAGACAGCTGACATATATAATCTCTCCAGCGTGTCCTAGGTGTGCCCCTTGGCCTCCTCCCAGTTGGACATGCCCAAAGCACCTCACCTAGAGACACCCAGGAGGCATCCTATTCAGATGTCCAAACCACCTTGTCTTTGTAATGGTGCCATTACATTATTTGTTCCCTTGTAATATGTAATAAGTACCTGTAATACTTATTACATTACATATTGTAATGTAATAAGTATTACATTAACTTCATAAATAGGTTAAAAGAAACACGTGTTCCAAATGAACCAGGCACCATACAACCTAACGCGAAGTACAGTGTGATTGAGTTTCAACACCAAGTCACCAAGGAGAGAGTAGAATATTGTGCAAACTACGGCTGTTGAGAGCACTTAAATGTGCAAATGGGAACCCATTTGAAGGAAGCCTCCTAATGCACCAGGTTTAGTCTTTATATAGCTAATGAAAAATACAAAAACCACAAACTAATCAGCCGAGAAAGGCCCATACCTGTGACTGTTGCTTAGCTGTTGTCCCCGAACTGCTGTGGCTTGTTTGTCGTGTATGGTGAAAGAAAAGAAGAAGGAGGGTGCTGTGTGTCTGTGTGTGCATGTGAAACTGTTGGAAAACCTAATGAGCAAGTGTAGTGTCTCTTTCTCATAGAAAGTGCTCAGATTATAATTTGAAGCCCCATGGGGTGCATGGATACACTAATGGAAATAGGGGCAGTGCCACTGGTCACCCAGCGTCATGGGCATAGACACTATAAAAGATGGACATAGCCAATATGATGGCATACACTGGTTACTGAAGTCCTGTTATTAAGCCTTGGGCTGAATGCTTTCATTGTTGCCATTTGGTGCTTTGAAACTAGACAAAGGAGGGGCAGATCTGAGAAACAGGACACCATGTGCCGATTGAATAAGTCATTATGATTGACAGGTCATTAGCCAAAACCTTGGATAATCCACTTTTCTGACTCTTATAATGACCATAATTTACAAAATGGACAATGTTGTATTCACTACGACCTGAAACTAGGTCTTGAGCCCATAAAGTCATCAGGAAAGTATTTACTTAGGTCACAGAGTAAGGGAACCAATTGGGACACTTTTTACATAGACTTCTATACAATTCAGTCTTTTTGTAACCAGAGGAGTTGCCCCTTGCTGACCATTAAATAGAATGCAGGTTCAAGGCACTTCCACATCAGCTTCACTTTTCATACCTGGAAGCTATATCCATCTTTTACACTGTCTGTGGTCATCCATGAGTTGATGTCATTTGGTTCCAGTGTTGAATAAACTGATTATTTGCAGTATAATGATAATTTAGTACCCCCACCACTTTTTAACTGAGTGGCTGTAATGAAAAAAAAAACAACTAAATTATTATACTTATTCCTAAGTTATTAGCCCATTTTATGCTTGAAAACTTTTCCAAAGCCTCCATATCCACAAAATGTATGAGCTAAGTGAGATGAAGCCTGAGTCATATAAGCTGCCCAAGCACTTTCCAATAAATGGGTTTTAAACTGGAGTCCAGTATCCAGTTCTGTTTGTTCTCCAGCAGCGCATATTACCAAGTTAATTTTTATTAAATTGCATTACCACAGAATAAGTGATGCATATTATTTTGGGGCATTCAGTGGCCCAGAGTGTCTGGGACCGAGGTGCCTTGGACGTCCAGCTTTGGAATAACATTTGAAATCGCCAATTAGATAAATCACAGTAACTCAGACTGGACAGAAAACTGCTGGTATACTGTCTCTGAAGTTTGAACCTTGGAATGATGTTACACTTCTGCACTTTCAGCAGTGTTATTTTTATGTGGACAAAGTTTGTGACTAATGTTAACTTGGCAAACAAAGTGGCAGCTTAAAAGAGAGAGCTTTTAGCTTTTTTTTTCTTAGGAGGATGCAGAGACCTGAATAGACATGCTGGAAAAGGATATTGAATATGTGGATTTATTTTTCATAGCATAGCAGCTTCATAAGGTTACAGATGGTGACTCTACATTTCCTGCCAAAGCTGTTTACTTGAGACATACCTTGAAGAAGAAGCTCTGGCATTTTACAGCTTGGTTTCTCACACTCCTTTTAGGACCCATAGAGCGTGCTCAGTAGATTCCCTCTCTAGCAGAGCCAATTGAGAGTATGCAAACCCAAGACTTTGACTGGCCAAAGTCTTAGATGCTGCCTCTATGAATGCAATAAAATATTTTAATCACATTGCTCTTTCAAACGTTACTAAACTAAATATAGCACATTCAGATTCACTGCTCTTTTTCCAATGATTGTGTAATGGAAAAGTGCATTTTGAGCCAGTGTGTTTTGTATGATCCAGAAATTGTAGTAACCCATTGCAGCCACGATGCCAAAATTGCTTCAAAGCCCAGCTTCATTTGTAGGGGCTTGCTTGTATCTGTCAGTCTGTTTTAGAGTTCTCTGGTCAGTACTTGCTCAAATAAACAGTAGACAGAAAAGCTGGCGCCTAAACTTTGAGCATTTAGCAGCTAAAGTGACAGATATTTCAGGAGCTGGTAGAGACCGAAACAGAGTAAAGGATGCATGAATATTGGACTTCCATACCAAGAAATATGACTACAATGAACAGTTATTGTTGTTCCAAAACTGTAAATAAGCAACCTTTTGCCACCAGGTTGGCTTTATCGTATTAAAAGGTGATAAGTGAAAGTTAACTGCATAGCCTAGCATTCATCAGATGGCTGGGGTTCTCTCTTTAATATTATAGTGTCTTTCCTTTACAGTAAAAAGTACCTTGAGGCAGCTGTTGTTGTGAAGTGGCATGTCCTAAACCCCACACCTAGGCGGCGCTCAGGAGGCATCCTAGTCAGATGCCCAAACCACCTCAGCTGATGACGTGGTTCTGTCTGTGACATTGAGTGATGACCTGCAGCTATAGCCGAGTGTTAAGTGGCTGAAATAAGAATTAGCACCTCCAAGTCTGAGGCCATGGTGTAGTGCCCGCACCGGGTTGGGGATGAGTTACTGCCCCGGTTGGAGGTGTTTCCGTATGAAATGGCACTGTATAAACTGAACTGAACTGAAAGTAATGTACTACAGGCCAACAATCCATTCTTCATTTGCAAAACAGAATAGACTCAAGATTTGGCATCAAATATATTTGAGCTGGCATGTCAGGCTTTTCTGATTGAATGTATTAATTCACAACCTGTCGTAAAACATTTTTCCTTCATGTATAGGTGTGGTGTTTCCTTACTACACTCAGAAAGGACGCTACCATTTGAACTTCTTCGGGGCCCAACAAGCATGCCAGGATCAGGACGCTACTTTGGCTACATTTGAGCAGCTCTTCACAGCGTGGGAGGAGGGGCTAGACTGGTGTAATGCCGGCTGGCTGGCTGATGGCACAGTACAGTATCCAATCACAGTCCCACGTGATGGCTGCGGGGGTGGGAACTTAGCTCCTGGTCTACGCAGCTATGGACCACGAGATCGCGTCCTTCACCGATATGATGCATTCTGCTTCGCAGCGTCTGTCAAGGGTCAGTAGGAGCACGTTTAAGTGACATTTTTGGATCAAAATGTTTCAGGTCATTACAGTTTCCTCAGTGATTATTCTCTTCCACATAGGGACTGTTTACTTCTTAGAGCACCCAACCAAGCTCAACTTCACTGAAGCGGTCCAGGCTTGTGCCAGCAATGGAAGTCAGATTGCCAAAGTGGGCCAGCTGTATGCTGCATGGAGGCTGATGGGATTCGACCGCTGTGATGCGGGCTGGTTGGCTGATGGAAGTGTCCGTTATCCAATCACAAAGCCCCGGGCTAACTGTGGTCCACCACAACCAGGTGTACGTACTTTTGGGTTCCCTCCTCTGTACCTGAAATTTGGCGTCTACTGTTATCAGCAGACGATCTGACTCAACACAAGACAAAACAAACCACACTAGCAGTTCAAAGCTCTGCTTGGGAGGTTAGCATTAGATGTAGCCTGGATACAAATTAGCATTAGCCAGTTTGTTCCTTTCTGACCTATTTTAAAGTGATGGCATTGGGTTAATCTCTCTCCATCTCCAATAGACCATTGACACAGTAATCAACTTCATCATTAAGCAACTCTTAAACTATGCACATCCATCATACCAACATGTCATTGTTAAACATGTAATTCTAAAATCATGTGCATTATTATGCTGCTGTAAGAACATTCACTCTTTCGTAAAGCTTTCCATCAGACCTGTCAACATCCTTTCTACAGGCAGTTGCTCCCATTTATTACACAGCACTCAGCCACAGATGTCCTTGCTCCAGTTCCAGTTCCATTTCATCTCAAAGGTGTTGGATGGGGTTACTGTAAAAAAAAAAAAAAAAGCATTTCTTTATGCATCTGGCTTTGTGTTATGTTGAAATAGAAATGTCTTACCAAAACGTTGCCTTTGTGTCTACCAGACCTTCATTTGTACGCTTCCCATTCATTATCTATGTAACCGCCCATGCAGTGCATTCTGGTAACTTCACTTTGTGCTTTTATAGATGGGACATCGAGTCCATCTCTGGACTCGACAAAAATCTCTGTCGTTGTCGATTTAAAACTGGAGACTGATTAAGAAAGTGGATGCCTTATTTCTCACATCAAATATTTTCACAAAAATAATTTCACAAAAATAATTTCACTGGACTGTTTGTGGAAATGTATATATAAAGTTTACAAGTGAGCTGCCATGTTGGTTTGAATTTGAAGTCCAGGAGCATACAGCCCGAATCAGGCGCAAGTCAGTGCTTGCACTCTTGTAGAAGGTTGTAGGAATGGGAGAACGCCTTTCAATCATCTTTAGTCACTGTCTGCTGGCTTACCCATCACGTTTCAAATGCTGTGAGATGGGCAATCCCTAGTGTCAAAACAGTCCATGTGTACACGTACCAGAGTTGTAGGCACCCTTTATTTGACCCTTTAACACATAAACTCAACCAGACACCAAACGACATTAAAGTACATAGACAAGTAAATGTCCACATACTGTTGGCCATATAGTGTATCATGTCACAACCACAACAAAATCCTGCAATAAAAGGCATGATGCCATTGTTTGTTTGATCTCGGAATTAAGTTATTTGTACTGCCTGTTTCCATCTTTGCTAATTTAACTTTTACCTCTTTGCAGCTGTTTCAAATTTTGGTTTAACATTTTTTACTTTGAGCCACCACCAACACTGTTTAAGATGAGTCACTTAAGGCTCAGGGAAGCTCTTCAGACTCAGACAAGTCTTCCTGCTCAAATCATTTCACTTTGCAACTCTATTTCATATTTATTCAACCAAATAATTGCAGGGTTTACACTGACTTTTTAATGAGTAGCCACCAAAACAAACACAAAAAAAAGAATTCTTGGGAGCTTTAAACTACAACCAGAAACTTTTGTACCTTGCCAAAGGGCACCTAGATGGCTGAAGGAGTGGAGATTTTTCCTTTTTTTTCTCTCTTAGATCTTTCCAGTTGGTCCACAGTTTTCTGTCTCATGGTTGTACACTTGCTAACTATTGGTTATTTCCACCACAGACTCCTTCTGTCTTTTCAGTGTGAAATATACTACATATTTCATTTTATCCAAATATGATGTGTTTCTTTTATATTTTTAAAGGCTGATTAAGAATAGTGCTCTCTGTTGGAGGAGGAACTTCTGATTCTCAGTATTGATGTAATATTTAAACTACTTTGTTTACATTCATTGTGGAAGAAGAATTAGTGTTTCATTACAAACGTGTACCTGTTTTGTTTTTCATTATGTCTGCGCATTTATACTGTTTTCTACAAACTAATAAAAATACTGCTGTGAAAACACTTTAATTTGAGTAAGATTTCTTTTAAAAAGGTGGGTGGTGTCATGTAAACTTACAAATTCCTGTAAATCCTGCAATTAGAAAACCTACTGTATGTTAACATTTAGTCAGTGCATTGGAGGCTGAGGCTAACATACACTATATTGCCAAAAGGTATTCACTCACCCATCCAAATCATTGAATTCAGGTGTTCCAATCACTTCCATGGCCACAGGTGTATAAAATCAAGCACCTAGACATGCAGACTGCTTCTACAAACATTTGTGAAAGCATGGGTCGCTCTCAGGAGCTCAGTGAATTCCAGCGTGGTACCGTGATGGGATGCCACCAGTGCAATAAGTCCAGTCGTGAAATTTCCTCGCTACTAAATATTCCACAGTCAACTGTTAGTGGTATTATAACAAAAACTCCCATAAACACACTCCTAAACCTTGGGGAAAGCCTTCCCAGAAGACGTGAAGCTGTTATAAGGTGCAAAAGGTGGGCCGACATCATATTAAACCCTATGGATTAAGAATGGGATGTCACTCAAGTTCATACTCGTGTGAAGGCAGACGAGCAAATACTTTGGTCAAAATAGCGTATATGCCAATAAAACGGAAGTATCTGAACATCAAAAACCTGCTGGAGGACTTATTCACTTGCCTACTATGTCTCATAGATATTGAAGACCATTTAAATATTAATGATCCTACATAAAATGCTCCTGCAATTTGAGGTTTGCCAACTGTTCATGGTGGCCTGCATCATGTTTTTGCAGGACAGTGCTGTTAGGAAATTGGAAAGTTTAACTCAATTCC
>VUQI01012574.1:3204-15125 GCA_015106735.1 Paratilapia polleni
TGCGGTAAGAACCACAAAATCTATTTGATACTTTTTGTGTTTTAAATCTAATTTTAACCCTCAATGGCCCTCTCTTTTCTTTCAACATGATTAAAGCTGGAAGAGCCTTTCGCAGGCTGTTTTTTTTTCTCTCTCTCTCTTCGCTGTGTGCATCTCAACATATGCGCAGGGATGTTTTCACCAGATGTGCAGGAGACGACTCCTGTGTGAGCAACGCCATGGGGGAAACCTGTGTTTGTATATGTGTGTGTGTCAGGTGTTGATACCTAGCAGCTCTCCCCTCCGGCGCCGTCAACACCTCCTCGTCCTGGTTCCTAGAGGAGTGCTACTTGCTGACAGGAAGGGATCTGGTGGGCTGGTGGTCGTGTCCCCACGGCTGACCCGGCTGCTTCAGCGCGGGGTGGGGGGAGCAGAGAGCTGCTCAGAGCCGCAAAACGCTGGCTCAGCGAAAAAGCTCTAATTGCAACAAGGGGAATTGGTTAGACTTCTATATGATTCATACACAGGATATGAAATGGTATGTTTAAACAGCCATAATCTGGGCTTCAGCAGGAAGAGATACATACCAGAAAAGCCCAAAACTTTTTTCTTGAGAATTAAATTGAAGGAAAAGCTAATTAATGGGTCCCTGATGAGTGGATAACTTCCTAATAGTTCCCTAGAAAGAACTAAAAAATATTGTACGTGTTACAAAGAGAAGAACTGGAAAACTTGCCCTACTTCCATAGCACATAGACATACACAAACAAATGATCCAAACAATGAAATAACAGAAAAATAAAAGATCTGTTTTAATAATCTTTCAGTTGTTCCAGTATTAGTTCCAGCACTAGTATCGTTTTTTTCCTTTTCTTTTTTTATTGTTCAAAAAACAAACAGTGGTGAGAAATGCAAAGAAACAAGCATGTTCCAGTAATTATTTTTAATCAGTAGTTAAAAACCTTTCTCTGATTCCACCTTTTCAGACCGGATGATTTGTTTCTGTGAGTTAACTGTAAACTGAA
The DNA here is from genome assembly GCA_015106735.1 of Paratilapia polleni. Taxonomy (NCBI): domain Eukaryota; kingdom Metazoa; phylum Chordata; class Actinopteri; order Cichliformes; family Cichlidae; genus Paratilapia; species Paratilapia polleni. The sequence continues at coordinate 4,209 of VUQI01012574.1, forward strand.
CATTTTGGTGTTGGACTTTTTTCATTCCATTTTGAAAGATTAACAAATAGCTGATTAATCAATCAGCAACCATTTGGTGATTTAATTCTGTTGAAATGACTTATAATTAAACCCAAATGATGTTCTTTTCAGGATAATTCTTAGGGAAATTTTTAAGGCATTTTAAGGAAATCTCTGATCTGCAACATTTCTGCAAAATGTTTTATTAAATTTACTAAAGGTGCACAAAATCTTGCATTTTTAGAGAATACTGTTCTGTGTGTGGTGATGTAGGTCTTCTCAAAGAGGAGAAAATTACATGAACAAACATCTGCAATTTTACATGTAACACATACCATTTCTTAAACATATGCTTTTTTTTTCTTTTTAGCAATTAATGTTTGTTAACCATCATCTGTCACACTCGTCGTTTTTGAGCACAAACAGGAAGAGAACTCATCGTTTTAAAGAAGCATTTTAGATGGAAAAGTTTCACACGCGGCGGCAGCACGGCCTCTTTTTCCTCCTCTCCTCTGCTTGTCTTCCTTTCACCTCTCAGCTTCCCATTTGAAATATTCAATTACCAGGCGTGAAGGGTCAGGTCAAACGCAGGAAGCCGAGCTGATTGGTTCTACTCAGATATCGATGGGCATGTGTGACCAATCGCTGCTGCCCAGGGCTTTCCCCAGCCGCCATCTGCTGCTGCTGCTCTGTGTGTATGTGCGTGTGCGTGTGTCTAATCGTTCCAGACCGAGGTTTCCCCGAGTTTCCACTCACCTCTTGACCACTGTATCCTGTCAGACGTGTTAACGCTGCTTTTAATCAGTTTTACTGTCTCATGCACACATACACACACGCCCCGACACATCTGACCCTGTCCATCCCTGCTCTGTAAAGCATGCTTCATTAAGATTTAACCGATCTCCTGCTCACACACACACACACATCCCTCTCACAACCTCTGCAAGACACACACCTGATCCTACCACCCCTGTTAACCCCCCTCAACTTAACCCTCGCCTCACCCCATCACCCACCCTGATATCTCTTACACCGAAACAGCTCGTCAATGTGGACATGTATCCTTGTCTTTTGTTCTTTACTGAGGGTCTCTGCCAGTCTTTGTGTCTGCACACATGAATGTATGCATGTCACATTATCTGTATTTTACATTGTAATTGATCAAAATCAAACTAATTAGAGCACTCAGTATGCCCTTGTGCTGCAGAATTCTGACAACACCTCATCGTGCCTATTGGGGTTTTTTTTGCTTATGTCTGATTTGCTTTATTTAAACTGCCTGAATTTACTGCACTAAACTTGACAGCTTTGGGAAGAATTGTCTAGAAATAAGCTTGTGATAAACTTTTTCTCCTTGCTACACTTCGTCCAGAAGTTGGTCCATCCATCCATCTTCTTCTGCTTATCCATGAGCCTACCTCAGCTGTCATAGGGCAGGAGGCAACATATACCCTGGACAGGTTGCTGATCTGTTGCAGGGCTGATACCTAGAGACAGACAAGCATTCACACCTACGGCCAATTTGGAATCACCAATTAACCTAACCCCATGCATGTCTTTGGACTGTGGGAGGAAGTCAGAGTACCCAGAGAGAAACCACATAGACAGAGGGAGAACATGCAAATTTCACATAGAAAAGCCCTAGCCTGGATTCAGCCCCAGGACTTTCTTGCTGTGAGATGAAACTTCTAACCACTGTATTGCTGTAAAAAGTTGGGTGATCCCAACAATTTCATTTTGCATCAAATTCCTGTTAAACTAATATCATTCACATCAGATCCACTTGTACTTTGTGTTAAGTTTTGCTAATTTTGGTGCTATTTAATTTATCTAGTGTGCTGGTTACTTTATATTTTCTGATATTATTTAGTGCTTATATTATGCTAATCTAATTCCACCCCAACCCAACTAGTAGCCTGGTTCTGCTGGAAGTTTCTTCCTGTTTAAAGGGAGCTTTTCCTTCCCACAATCACCAAGTGCTTGCTCACAGGGGATCGTCTGATTGTTTGGGTTTTCTCTGTAATGCCTTAATATATGAAAAGCCTTAAACAAAACTGAACTGAATACCTTGCTTTATTTTTCTATAAAGATGGGGCATGCTAAAATGCAATCAAAAATGAGAAATATTTATTCTATTTGCTGTCTTGTGACATATAGACTAACATAAAGCTGACACTTTACAATAAAGGACACACAAATCACTCCAGAACTTTATGGAAGATAGTGATTAATAAATTACCTAATAATTAATGAATGATTAGGCAGTGGTCAAACCATAATTCTTCACACTCCTCATGAGTCATTCCTGATTAACTCTGATCCAAGCACTGAGCGGTACAAAACTACTAATTTAAGACTGATCACTCCATCATTAGTTGTTTTTTTTTTTTGTATTACTGATCAACTGCAGACTATACAGAACTCAGCTGGCAGGCTTTTAACTAGAACGAAGAGATGGGATCCCATCACTCCCATTTTGGCATCTTTACATGGATACCAGTATGTTTTAGAATGGATTTTAAGATTAAGAATGGATTGATTACTTTTAAGGCTCTTTGTGGCCTTGCTCCCACCAGCTTCTCTAACCTCTTACTACTGTACCCCAGTATGCACCTTGAGATCCTCAGGCAAAGGTCTTTTATTTGTTCCAGGGGCCCAGCTGAAAACTAAAGGGGACAGAGCGCTTGCAGTCAGGGCCCCAAGGCTCTGGAACGACCCGTCCGAGGAAACTGGGTCGGTGGAGTCAGTCACTTCCTTTAAGTCGCGTCTTAAAACATACTTTGATGAGGAGGCTTTCCCCGATTTTATTTGAATTCTTAATTTGCTTTGAATTGTCTTTTGAATTTCTTACATTTGTTACTTCTGTTTTATTCTGTTGCCATTGTAAAGCACTATTATTAAGTATTATTAGTACTTTGTGTCTCCTCAAATCCAATGTAACATCACACTAACTAGTTACTCAGTAGTCACCATTACTTCAGGATTTCTTAACTATGATCTGTTGTAACTTTACTTGAGGGGATAATTGTGACTGTAAAAGTAGCGTGGAACTGCTGGGTCATTACTTAGTATGAATATTCACTATTCACTGACAATACAAAAAGACTAACTAATGTTGCAGTAGAGAGTAATGAATGATTAGTTACTGTTTTGTGCAGTGTTTGGGTCATTTAATCAGGAACAGCTCATGAGGATGGAGATAATTCACAGAAAAATCTGAACTATTTATTACTGTATGGTTCACTAAGTACATTTAATAAACTATTTACTGTATGGTCCTGGATCACAAGTTATTAGAGAAGTACTGATGAACGACTCCTTAACTACCAGGTTGCTCCTGATTTGTTCCTCACTCGTTCTTTTTTCTTTTTTTTTTTTGTCCCTTTTTGTGTGTTACCCATGTGTCACTTCGCTGGTAAAGTAATCCTAGGTTAGGCAGTGAGGATGAAGACGTTAATAAGATGTTTCTGGGTAGTTGTTGACAAGATGGCTGTGTCCTGACAATGAGGGAAACAGGAAGAGAAGAAAGATCTACTTATAGGATTCCTACCTTTGGAATACCATTATTATAGCAGTGGATGCGTGAGGAGTGATCAGCTAGGAGTGTGTGTGTGGTGCATATGGTAAAACACTCTGCAGGCCTGCTGTTAGTCACACTTCCGCGTCTCAAATTGAATTAGCGTTGACAGCGCGCAGCGCCAGCCGCGTGTATGTGTATGTGTGCACCGGGGGCACTAGCTGTTGGCAAGCTGTCCGCGTGTGTGTGTGAAACAGAAGAGAAAGAGGGCCTTCCCCCCTGAAATCAATTAAGCAAGTATAGGTCTGTAGATGTGGGGGTGAGAGGGGCACATCCTGTAGAAGGCAGTCCAGACAGACAGCACCATCTGGGGCAGCAGGCGGGTCGACCCTTGGTTGAGACATGAAAGGAGCGAGGCAGGGATAAGAGGAACGGAGAGAACAGACCAGTGCTAAATCACTCTTTTCTCTCCACCCCGCACCCTCACCCCATCTCCTCATCTGCCATCCGATACATCAGCCACGGAGCATCATTCTCACTCAATCACCCTCTGCCTCTATTCTTATTCTCCCCTCCCTCTCTGTATCTGTCCCAGGAGTGATAACCTGTCATACACAGGAAGCAAAAAGAGGTAAGAACGATCTATCCCTCTGCCAGAGATACGGGCAAAGAGAAAAAGAATATCTCACATCTCTTGTTCCAAAAGGGTTGATTTATAGGCTTGTATTAAATAAAACCAATGCCAGAGTCTCTCTCTCACTCACTCACACACCTGTAGAATCCCCCTTTGTCCCGTCAGACAAGAGGAGGAATTAGCAAACACACACACACACACACACATATATTTTCTCTTAAGAGGAGGGAGGGCTCCTCATCATGGGCATAGTGGGTCAGAGTGTGTTGTGTTTTTTGGACATAATGTTAGTGCAGAAAGTGCTAATCTGTAGCTAAATGCGGCATTTAAAAGTCCTCTGGACGATCTCATAATGCACTGTTGCATAGCTGAGAGTGTACTAATTATGTTGAATGCTCTCTTTCAGTATTGATAAAACAATATGGGATCAAAAAGGTAGAAAATTATCCTCTGAAATGTAGCAGACCAAAAAGATGAAGTATCATACAATTACACACACAGGGATTGAGCACAGGTTCTTAAGTATAGATTTAGGTTAGGAGGGAGAGTGCAAGAACTGTTTGGGTGATTAACACTTTTTCTGATGGATGGCATGAGTCTGAGGCCCAGATGGAGCATGCAGAGGAAACCCCAAAACACACACACAAACATGAAGGCCAGCTGCCAGACCACATGTTAAAACTGTTTGTCCTCCACTCATCTAACCTCTGCTCCTGTAAGACAGGGGCTTGTCAGGGAGCACATGCCAATGCAATGCCCCTGTGACCCCTGTCTATGCACACGTGTGGCCATACTGAAAGGTATACACACGCATAGAAACAGAAATCTAAATTCACTGAGACTTCTTGCACTGTGGTTATGTCAAGGAAGAGGATTTCAAGAGTTTTGTACTGTATTTATAGCAGTTTTTTAAAATAGGTTGGGAGATAACTGTCATAGAGAGAAGGAAAGGAGCACTTTCACTCTAACTGTGTAGCATATGCCTGGTCAATGGGGCAGTAGAGGAGTGTTTAATAACTGTTAAACTGTTCTTGCTTTTCACATTACTCACCGAGTGTAATTCAATTTCAGCCACAGCTGGTTTCACTTTTAACTTTACAGCTGAGCTCAGTCATGTCCCATAATCTGACCTGATAAATAACCAGCTTTTATTGAGTTTGCAGAGAAAATAGCGTCCAGTATAAACCTTCAGGACAGACACGCAGAGGCGAATACGAGTTTGGCTGCAGGGCATTAAGCTGAATGGGCAAAGACTGTGTGCATGTGTGTGTGCGTGTAACCGGGTGTATGGCAACTATTATTAGAGGATAACTGACATACACATGTTTGTGTGGTGTGTGTGGTGTGTGTGTGTGTGTGTGTGTCATGTTTTTTAATCTAATGAAGGCAGAGTATATTTACACGTTCCGACTCTCTGCTGAGCCTCTCTCCTGTTTCAGGATGCCATTTCACATGATTGGAAACAAATGACTTCAGGGTCAAATTTCTCTCCCTTTACTGCCTGTCAATCACAGCGGAACGGTCCAGAAAAGTCCCTCCCCCACCCTTTTGTTGTTACAAAAACACGCCTGCCATGTTATTTCTGCTAGAGGATTATGCTGACACACTATAAGGCAAATTCCCGACGTGGATGAACGGGCAGATATGGATATTCAGCAATAAGCTGATACAAGGTTAACCCAAGTGTTGCTTTCAACCAACTATGGGGTCTAACCTTAGACGGTGTAAAAGATGGATAGTTGTAGCTATCGTGACGTCACCCATTGGTTGGTAAAGTTATGAAGCCTCGAGGTGAGCATTTTTGCCGTCGCCATCTTGGCATTTTGAAAGTGGACTTGACGAGGGAGAGTTGGATCTGACTGTGAAACCAGGGACACCGCACACTCTTTGGCTAACGACTTGTGATTGACAAGTTGTTAGCACTTGTTGACAGGTTGTTAGGCAAAGAGCTAACGACTTGTCAGCAACTTATGATGACAAGTCATGAGTCAATGAGCAAACTTTCTCCTATTTTCTGACTCTAATTATGACCAGAAGTTACAAAATGAACTTCATGTTTTTTTCAATATCTGAAACGGATGATCTGAAAGTACTGATTGACCCCACAAAGTCATCAGGAAAGTGTTTACTGGGGTCACAGAGCAAGGGAGCCGAGGGCCGTTTTCTCATAGATTTCTATACAACCGGAAGTCTTTTTACAGCCAAAGGAGTCGCCTGCAGATAGTGAGAAAGAATGCAAGTTTAAGGCACTTCCCCACTGACTTCACTTTTCAGACCTGGAAGCTACATCCATCTTTTATACTGCCTGTGGTTCTAACATGCAGTTGCTTCACCTAGCTGAGAAATATCCTGTTACATTACCCCCTGTAAAAATAACCTGTCGTGTTTGCGCTTCTGTGCTTACACAGATTAAATAAATGACATATAGCTTGCTAAATACTGAGAGTTAGAGGTGCAGTTATTGTTACATTTGATTGATTTACTCTATTGCCCCAGTTTTGTGCTAAGCTAAGCTAACCTGCTGCTTTATATTTAGACTCGAGAATCTTCTCATTTAACTCTCAGATAGAAAGTAAATATTTTCCAAGGTCTAAAACTATAACCGGATCTCAGTGTGGATACTTCTGACCAGTCCTGAATACTTAAACAGTGAAGATGATAATTTAACACCAAAGTTGATGCCTGGAAAAATATTACTCCTTTTAGCTAGGTAGCTAGCAGCAGTGGTTTCTTTGCCTCTGACTAATTCGCCTCCTGTTGGCAGAAAATTGTTTGATTGTTCTTCTCTTTTGATGATGTACAGTTCCATAATCAACTTTTTGACCATTACAAGTACACCATTTGTCGTGCACTTCATGTAGCCATACTTGTGTAAACACACTTATGCACTCAAAACACCGTGTATAAGCCTGGTGTGTGTAAGTGCCCTGCTTCATTTATTAATACACATCACACAAAGTTTTGCCTACTGCAAAATGTATGCATGTGCATCAAAGCTCTTCTTCCAAACTTGTTGTTTACTGCTTGCAATGGACCATGCTAGTATTTAGGCCTTAATAATGACACAAGCTCGGATCTTTTTCCTTGTAATATTTGCTACGTGAGTGTGTCTGCTTTACGATACTGGAGAGTGGCAGGTGCAGAGTTCAGCTCTCCCGGTATGAAAGCAATTTGTCTAATTGAAAGATCAGGAATTAGTAGGGAGTTTAAAATGATTGTCCTATGCAGGCCAACATGGAAATGACAGACAGTATCAAATAACCTGCCCAGATTATGTCTGTCTGCAGACAAAGAGCAGGCTGTTTGATAGCGGCACACCTGACCGCTCGTTGAAACACGGGGCCATCCCCTGACTGAATTCCTCAATTAACTTCTTCCTGCTATTTCCACGTCCAGCACACATTAGCTCACCGCCATGCTTGACCATGACAAGTAAATTGCTGTTTGGTTATGACCGTTTGTCGGGAAACAGGCCATTTCCCCCCGCTTTGCCTAAACCACTGTTCCTAGCTCTGCCGAGAGAGAGAGAGAGAGACAGGGAGGGAGGGATGAACGGGTGCTGGTTTCTGAGTGAGCTGAAGGCAGGAATTATCACATCAGTGGCTGAACGGGTGTGCCCTCTTTGGTATGGACAAAAAAAACAAAAAAAACAACAGCGTTATATTGGCCAGCAGTAGTGACTCTGAAAGTCTTTTCACATGACTCAAAAAAATCAAGTCTCTACGGTTGATCTAGAAACAAGGTCACAACACAACAATCATGACAGGGGCTGCTTTGGACTGTTTTAGGGTGCAAAGGGCCTCCTTCCAGTCTTGATCCAGTCTTGTGTCTAATAAATGTCTCTACTGAATAACCATTTCACCTCCATGCATCTCTGATTAGCCCTATTATTGGTAATAAAGTGCAGGAATGGAAACTGGCTGCCTGGATTCTGGCAGCTGTTGCTCTTCCCCTAAAAGCACACAGAGACCTGATGAGCTCATGTTATTAGTCAGGGGTGGCCAGGCCTGACACCAAGATTCAAAAACACAAAACACGCTTTTGTTCATTTTAAATGAACACCGGCTGATAATTGGAACATAATGTGCATCCTTTCATCATTTCTTATTCAAACTCACTTCCTGTTGCACAATAGCACATATGTGCTTTACTCTGAAATATAATATATATTTATGTTAATGCAATACTATGATATATATACACTATGTATGTACTGCTATGTTTGAATGCATGTAAAAAAGACCATTTTGAACTTGTGGAGCTTCAGAAAAACATGAAAAACACTTTAATGGGCACTTATGGTCAGTTTAACAATCATGTTCATTATAATAGTTATGTTACATACCTCAGGTCCTACTGCTGAAGCTCTTTGGTAACACTGTTACAGCCCTTGATGTAGTAAAATGGGGGACTGAATTGTCAAAAAAAAACCAAAAAAAACTGTCCCAAAGAAAAATTTGCATCCTGCCTGAACAGAAATCAGAAATGTTTCTGTTTACTCCACTGTTGGCTTCTTTGGCTCTGGATGAGCTTGCAGAATGAAGAGGAGCTGCTCATGATCTGTCTCGGGATCATTTGTTTGTGCTGGTAACTCCAACACAGTGTGTAAAATAGTCTATAAATACATATAAGTCCCCATAGCCACATTTCTCCTCTGAGTCGAATGGAGAATCAGCCCTTTCTGTTTTGTGCGTTAAGTTTTGGTTTGTTACGCTCAATGGGTCGGAGCCCGCAACTGCGGTCCAGCTGTCAGAGGCAGTGGTTGGTGGTCGGGGGCCACGGAGGCTGGCGCAGCAGACAGTCTGTACTGTCCTCGGCTAGTTTGGTGTGCCAGGAAATGGCTGCGAGTTGGGGGTTCAGGGGGAAGCTGTAGCGGTAAAGGCAGTAGGGGCCTACAGTGTCTGAGAGATGAGGGGGGAGAGGAGAGCCTTGAGGGCTGAGGGAAGTATGTAAGGGGAGCAGGCACGGAGACCCCGGAGACTCGTGAGGGCATGGGTCCCTACAGTGGGGTGTTTTCTTCCCCTGCAGCACAGAGAACAGCGGGAGGTCTGTGAGAGGAGGCAGAGGGGAAAGGCCTCTCAGTCTGTCTGCTCCCAGGGAGGAGAAGGCTCTGCTGGGCAGCGGGGAAATGGTGGGTGAGGTGGTGGCCTTGCCGTAGACGGGGAGAGTGAAAGCATGGAGAGCAGCATCCTGGCAGGAGAGCGTGGAGACAGACAACGGGTGAAGGGGTGAAGATGAAGAGAGGGGGAGGAGGTTTTTCACACTGCTGGTGGGTGACCCTGAGCTCCCTGTTGACGTACAATGCATCAGAAACTTGAATCAACACATTAAAAAACTCAAAGCTTAGCTTGGAGCAGAGAAATAAATAGAGCTGGAGTACTGTACCTTGAAGCTGGATGGTGAAAGGCTTGAAGTCCAAGCTGAGAGGGCCTCTCCAGGGATATGACTCCAACAGGCCATCCAACACTCCCCTGTACACATAAATACACACACACATGCACACACATATATATACAGTAAAAGCAGTGAAAAATGTTATTCCAGGTAATTAAATATTGGTTCTGAGAGGTGTGAAATTCTGCACTACACATTTCAGCTTTATTTGAAGGTTTTATGTGGCTTCAAATTTCAGTGGCTCAACTTAAAATCCCTCTTGGGTCCTTTAGTGGAGTACTTTCTGAGCTAAATAAAAAGTATTTATGTTCGGCGTTCAGTGAGGTTTTCTATACCTATTCCTTCCTGGATCTCTGAAGCCTTTGGCGAAGGGGTTCCTGTCGATCTTCAGTTTTGTGATCTGGCCCAGAGGAGAGGAACAGACATGGGTTAGAGTGGATTTGTCAGCCAGTGACGTGGTTAAGCTAACAATGAGCTCTGTTTTACAACAGTGTGGAGAGTGGCAGAGCTCCCCTCCTGGGACTGCATCTCCCAGCAGCACCCAGGGCGATCAGCCATGTCAAACAGGGTTTTTGGAGAAGTGGTTCAGGGTAGTTTGGTTTTATCCTTTGCTTTAGTAGGCTGTGGACTCCGGCAGTCGGCACAGTCACAGCTCGTTACTGAGTTTCTGTAATAATACGTTCACTGATAGTAAAATGAGCCCTGATGAAAAGAGCTGGCAGTCCCTGTGGAAGGCTCTGTTACTAGAGGAATGGTAGCCAACAGCGGGGTCAGGTCCCTTCCACGGGAACACACACACACCCTCTATGAGCAATTGGACCAGCAGAAAATCAGAACACTGCAAATTTATGATTTGGCTGCGATCACATGGAGCTGGGCCTCACTGGCTTCACAATGTGAGCATTTTTATGAGGACAAACAGCCTGAACTGTTCACTGGATCATCATCGTAACAACTGTGCCAATGAAAAAAGGCTAAACATCTGCTTTTTTAATCAAATCTGGCAAACAGTGGCAAATTAGCAAAACTGAGTCACTGGCTGATTTTTATTAAACATCATTTAATTTTGCTTAAATGCATGAAAAAGTCAGATGTTTATTACAAAAAATTAGTGCACATAATTTATAAACTTAAACCTTTTATTTTGTGAGTATGTCACAAAGTCACCACTCTACAGACTGATCTACTTTAGTCTGAGTGAGGGTTACCTGTTGGTTCTGGTAGGCTGTGACTGTGGTGAACTCAGTTTCTGGAAAGGAGAAGCTGTGCACTCCTTCAGCAGGCAGCGACTGGATCTGAGACAAGTCCATGCGAGGGTTGTGTTTGATGATGTGTACACGTGGCTTGTATTTATGCATCGACTGAAGAATAA
>VUQI01012574.1:15145-25529 GCA_015106735.1 Paratilapia polleni
TGAAGAAGAATGAAAAGCTGGACCTCTATTTTGTAATTATCTTTAAATCACATTTCAGAAATGGACATATAAAGTATTAGGATTACATTTGATTTCCAAGAATAACTTTTAAATGAAAGGCATTCATTAAAGAACAATTTTCTAAATGTGTGTCATTTTCACGTTTTGTTGTAACAGTCCAAAGAGAAAAAAATATTGCTGTGGTTTGTAAATATTGCTTAAATCAAAGTTTTAAAAATGTGATATATATATATATATATATATATATATACATATATTACTTTGATTTCATAAACAATGGGAAAAGTGACTTTGATGTTCTGGATGTAAATCTTTTCTGCTGATCTACAGTAGGTCATATGACTAACGCAATGGAAGGAAATATTCAACAACAATTTTACAACATGCATTACAATCTTTACAGTGTTGTAAAAAACAATTATGAATAGTTATATATATGTATATATATATATATATATATATATTTAAAGTAAAGTATTTAGCTAAAATGTGCTTTTCATAAAAAACTAACAAAACATCAAATATCATTAAATTAATATATCGTATTACAAATAATCGCCTGACAAATTTTTAGTAATATGCTATGATTTACATTTGACATCTCCGTAAAAAATGAAACATTCAATTCGTTCCTCAAACACTGCCAAAATAAGGACAAAATGAGTAAAACTGGTTTTCTAGAAGGTATTTTGGATTTTATAGCATAGTTTTTGAGGCACAATATAAATATTATTTTGTTGTTGTTTTTTTATATTTGGTAAGGTGATTTATATAAAAAAAAAGAGTAAAAAATATAAACATAAATGCACAATTCAACAATTTTGTGGTTAAGTCCTCGCATCAGTATTCCTTTTCACCAGTTAAGAGAAAAAACAAATTAAAAATTTATGGTAATGTAATATCTGAGGTTTCACGCAAGAGGGAACAAAATGTTTTTTCTAAAATAAACAAAGCAGCTGCACCGCCAGATTTACTGCCAAACAGCAATATGTTAAAACAAAGAAAGGTAAAGACAATAAACTTCATTAAAAATGAGGTAAATAACACAGTCCCAAAGTGGGTATTTGAGGTGGTAAACTGACCACAAGAAAGTCATGAATTTCGAGACAGTTTTCAAGGACCAAGGTTGTGCTCAACAGTCTTCCTTCATATTGTTTTCTGCATCACATAAGTGAATTTCACAAACATGCAAGTTCCGGGGTAGTTTTATAAACATCAGGATCAAGTGAAAAGCCTCCAATTGCCTCCCTGGTCACAACATTTGTAGATTGCTAAACCTTTCACAGGATGCTTTGGAGCTGAGAAGAATTTCCACTTCCTTCCTTCCTCTGTTTAAGACATCCAGGCTTTCCCTCAATGTTAAAAATATGTAGGACAGCACTTTAAGAAGGACTGAAGCTGTCAAAGCAGTCAAAGAGTTCTCCAGTTTACAGACCAACTGATCCCAACAGCAACACTTAGAAATATACAGAAATTTTAAGAACGATTTTAAAATATTATGAAATAATTCAAGATGTTAAAATACACAAGAATAAAAGAATAGTATTCAGCACACACTTAAAAAAGTCTCATCTGTAATCTTATTGTATGTACTGATCCACTATCCAAAGCACAAAGAGGAAGAGAAAGAGAAAGCGGAAGCAGCTTGTGGGTTACCTACATGTCCCTTATCGTCCATCTCGTTGTTGGTGAGTTTGACCCGGTCAAAGCTGATGACCTGACGCATCCACGTTTCTCCTGCGCACGGGGAGTCCGGATGCACGTAGAGCCGGGGAGCGATGCAGGAGTGGTCTGTGTTTCCGGCCACCATCCACTGCGAGCTGTGGTACACATACCTGCGGCGGTACGTACATGTAAGTAAATAGAAAAATAGGAATGTGCTGGGTTAGAATAATCGAATCCGCGCTCACCTGTAACGTTTGGAGTCCACGGGCATGACGTCCATTGCGATATAGTACTGCTGGCAAGGGTCCAAATTGCGCACCTTGACACGCACAGAGGGAAACATTCTCCTAATGAGAGGAGAGAAAAGACGCGCGGCACATTCATTAAAAATAAAATAAAATAAAATAAAAATAAACACGAAAGAAGTGGTGTTTCATGTCTTTAATGAAAGTTTCCCATTAAAATCATTAAAGGCGGATTTGGTTTTCATGGATTTCACTTCATAAAACACCTAAAAAGCAGATGAGGCAGAAACCTTCCTGCTTCTATCGGCCAAGGGCTGTGGAAAGTTCAGGAACCTGCGGGGGCCCTGAGGGCATCGTCACTGCCGAAATTTATAGCGCGTGTTCTCGGTAATCGAATAAACGGAACCTAGATTTCAGCAAGTACTTATGTCCCAATAACTCATTTCTGGAAAAATTTATCTGACCACAAGCTAGTTTCTTTGAAACTGAAATAGAAAGTTAATTTAATCAACCGATACACCTCTAGATGTTAGTCAAATGATAGTCACAATAAACTAGGTCTGTAGAGTGAGGTGGTGGGCTAAGAAATATTTGGACAACGATTTCTATTCCTGAATATGAGTTACTTAACAAAAACGCACAAACAAGAAATAATATATTTCTATGGGATAACAAAAAACTACACTTTCAGTTTCTGTTGTGCAGCTTGTAATTTATTAAGCGATAACTCCCTCATTAGTTTAGAAAGTGTTATTGTAAAACTGGCGGTTTTTCTGCTCACCTCTGATTGGCTGCAGCATTTTAAATACCTGATAAACTCGCACCTGTGACCGCAGAACAGTTAATGTAATTATCATATCATATCCTGACAAGCCCAAGTCCACCTTGGATTTCATTTACAACAGATACCTCAACACGGAAACTAACCCTCAGTTATAATGGATTGAAAATGATAAACTGTTTGAACGCTTGTCTTATTTCATTTGTATGGGTAATCCCCGTCAAAGGCCCGGGCTGCAGAGCGGGCTGCTCCTATTCATTTGTGAGTAAACTGACGGCTTTAATCTAAGATAAAGTATCTGATTAAACTGTCGTTTTAACTGAAAACTCAGGCTGTGACACTTAAAACACAAACATATGCAGGCCAGACAATATCTCGTAAGAACAATAGGCCGGCTAAGCGGCAGTAGAGAGTTGCAGCTCTTTACTCATTAACGTGCACGCCAAATAAAGCTGGAGTTGCATAAAAGATGCATAAAGTCAGTCAAATCACTCGAAAGACAGCTTGTAACGGACTAAACCTTCACATTAACCGCTGTAAATTTGGTCTTTGCTATCCAAATGTTTTACCTTCCAGCTTTAGTGATGATCATCTCGGTGCCGATCTCATAGAATCTCTTCCACAGCTCGGAGCCCTGCAGCTCTACTCGGACCTCTCTGTGAGGCCGACAGTCGCTTTCCTTCGGCTTCTTCTCCTCGCTGCTCGGGTCAGACTCTTCCGTCCCTGATCTGTCAGTCTGTCTCTCCGGGTCACAGGAGGAGGCGTCCTCTGCCTTCCTCGGTGTTGGACCTGCTTTCTTCAGCTGGCTAGCAGGATATTCACGCTGGCCTGAAAAGTGGAAAAAAAAAAGTGGGGAAAAAATAGAAACATGTGCACCTCTACATTAAAAAAAATAAATAAAATAAAACAAAACAAAACGCATTTACAGGTGAGTCACAACTTTGGAGCTTCTTTTAGTTTGGGGAAACTGTGGATATTTTTATATTTTATTTTTATTTTCTAAGTATAACGTTCCAGTGAGCTAAATAAATATTTGCAACCTCCCATATTTTCCTCGAAAGTAAGTTTATATGATAATCCTCTGGGTTTTAACTGATTAAATATATTCTAAATTGTGCGAATTAAACAACTTTAAATGTGGCCTAAAGATGAAAATCTGCGGAAACTTGCAGCAAGAAACTTTGGTTGTGCGTTTTCTGTTTTCCAAATTGTGCGTAAAAGTCCTTTAAATGTAAGCAGCAGGATGCTCTTGACAATTAAGTAACCGCGGCCTCACCGGTGAAGATGCTCCTATCGCCGCCGGTATCTGCGCTGCTTGACTCGTGTCCCTCCGACACTTTCATCCTCTTGCAGGGTTTCCCGACCAGCGCCTCCACCGAAAAGGCGTGAGCCCGGGAGCTTAGTCCCTGCATTCTGGTGAAAAAAAACACCGTCTGTACGAGTCCTGTATCTGCCTGAACTTTAACTTCGTCCCGCACAAAGTTCAGTGTCCCAGCTCAGTCAGAGCAGGACGGAGAAAAGTAAACATCAGCAGCGGGAGCACCTCGGGGAGCCCCTCTTCTCTCACAGTGGCTCCGTGTGACGCTGCGTAATTGAACCGCTGCGTTCCCATGTGTTCTCCGAGACGCGCGCAGTATCCAAAAAACCCTTGATTATTGGCACGCCTCTTCTCCTCACTACAATATTTCCCCTCTCTCCCCCTTTAACCGGTTCGACTTCTCTCCTTCCCTCTCAGTCTCACAGAGAGCTCGTTCCGCTGGTTCCCCTCTGCGCGTCACAGAGAGGGAAGGAAGAGCGCGCATTCCTTCACACGCGGGCCTGCGCTGCAGAAGATATCCATCCAGGCTGTATTTCCGATCTTAAAATCGAAGATTTCGAAAAGAATAAGAATAAAGTTCACTAAAAGAGTGAAATAATTACATTTATTTCAGAACCAACATTTTTTAACATGTCACTGAAACTTTGAAACAAAAACAAAAGGGGTCAGATTATTTATCAGGCTACCTGTTAAGAAGACATTTAATTCAATAGGCCAGCACAACTGAATCAAGCTCATTTTAATTTTCTTTCCTTTCAAGTTGAAAGAAAGGTACTCAATAAATGAGGGATATTTTTGCATTGCAATCCTGGTTTTCTTCTCAAGGGTCTTTGAGTATCCTGGGCAGCCTGCAGGGGCATCTTTACGCGCGCCACTGTCCAAAGAAGATTCTTGAAATCGGTAAATTCAGTAGTATTAAGGTTAATTTACAGGTCTGACCATTTAGTAATCTGCAAGTCAAATCAATAACTAAAATTAAATGCTCTAGAAATAGACAGAAAAAAGTAATGTGATGGCCTGGATTTAGGCTAGAAATGTAAGTTTTGTTAAGGACACTGTTTCCCTTGAAGCAGTATTTTTAGCAAATAAGCTTTTCATGTGTATTCCAAGACGCCTCCCCCTATTTAGACAGACTATAGATAAATACAATTATTTTGTAGAGAATTGTAAGGAGAGAAAGGGCACAAATATTTAGGTCTGTTAATTCAGACCATCTGGAAGGTAAAATATCACCGTGAAACTCTCTGCATGTCTGCTGAAGCTAACATTTCCTATATTAATTTGAAGGCTTTCCGTAAAGCGCTTTCTTGTCTCCCGTTTCTCTGGTACAGAAGTGGGATTTTTTTTTTCTGATTTGCGGTACCCGGTGAGGTTGTGCTCTAGTCTGGTTCTCATAAGTGCGGAGATCAGATGGAGTTTGGCGCACGGGGGAAAAACCGGGCTGTAATGACAGCTCGGGATTATTACATTACTGCTCGACATGAAATAGATCCGCTTTACACAAATAAAAGTCAGCGAAGGCTCTATTTAAAATGTTTTTTAATCACATGGTGTAATTGCTCTGAGGAGAAAACAAATGAGGGCTGTGTTTACAGCACGGTTGGTTTGGTTGCTGATGGAAATCTCTGACAACAGCCGGGAAATGGAGAACTATGACCAACCGGAATCACATGTTCTCTGTCATCATAACCTGCTTTCGGACCCAGGCCTGGATTCGTGTTTATTCTTTCCTAACTTGTCGTTTTCTTGTAATGCATCTCAAAACACCCACCGTGGTTTAAGCTGCGGCGGGGGGAGTACAGCAGATCTGGCTGCGGCCTGCTGCTGCCTCATACTGAAAAAAGACGCGCAAAACTGATAGAAATAGCCTGCGTAGTTTCCTCCCACGCACGTTTGAGAGATTGGTTTTCCATGCTGTCTTCGCCAGTCACCTCATAAATCTTTCTCATGGGATTATGGGATGTCAGCAGAGTGATGACGGGCGCGCAGGCAAGTGATCGCCTCGCCTGGCTTTTGCTAAACAGGAAGCTCCTTCTAGTTGGATTCGCAGTCCAGCGCAAATCTGCGTTCGTCCCGTTCAGGGATAGTTGGCACACATGTTTCCTCTTATTAAGCACAATACGCGCGCGCTTGGCGGAAACAAGAGACTCAAATCCAATTAAGCAGGGGCCTCATGTTTCCATTAAAGCGGAAGTTTGATGACCAGCTTTAATTAGGCTTCCCATTCATTTTTCGCCTTCCGGCTCGCTGGCATGCTGTTGATTTGTATACTCGGCCTTAATTAATAGCCTGAGCATTTGCGAATAATTTGCTGGTGGAGCAAAGTGGTGGGCCTTAAACGCACCATGAAGGTGCAGCTCAAAGTAACTTTAGCTGTTTATAATAAGTGGATTTCTCTTATCTATATTTTTAGTTTCTCTGTTTCAACACAAACTCTTTGTTTATTCACTACCATTTGTTTTTCAAGTGTGTGCCCATTTGGAGCTGAAGGCCAGTGCCCAAAGAATAATTACCACCAGCCATACACCCATGGTCTGTACTGTACATGTGCACATGCTCACAACTTGCAATGTGTGTGTTTATAAACAGGCCTGTCTGTCTGTAACTCAGTGCTGAATGGATGTGACGGGGCTCCCTTATGGTTTATTTTAAGCTGGATCCTGATGCTTAGCAATGAGTGTGTGTGTGTGTGTGTGTGTGAGGGTTATTCTGGGCATGGGCTCCTGAAGCGGATGCCAGCTCTCTGCCAAACGTCAAACTTCCACTGTGAATGTTTGAATGCTGAACGTTGTATACATTTAGTGCACAGTGGCTCTAATGGGATGTGAGCTCTCTGTGCTGGTATGTGAATGAAGGCTCACCTGGAGTACACACACTCTCTGCTGAGACAATGGTGTGCTAATTTTTTGTTGTTTACTGATATTGTTACTGGCTGCTTCTGCCAGTAGATAGAAACACGAGAGCCTGAACAGAAGGAAGGCCACCATTTTCACATGACCGATTACAGAGTGACAAATTCCTTTGACCCCGGAATGTCAGCAGCTCCAATGATGTGTGTATGTGAATTTGTGGAACATCACATCTGCTACTCATAACCTCTGTCTTGTCCCTCTCTTAGGAGGTACAGCTGTCGGAGGTCCACAGTGTCTCTCAGACTCTTGTGTCTCTGCTGGGATCCTCCGCATGCAGGAATGAAACCTCTTCACTGCTTCTGCTTCTATAGCAGCACTAATGTGAGAGTCACTGAGACACACATCACGTCTTCTGCTTGTAATTAATTGACTGTGTCTGCCAGCACATCATGCCCCTTGATTTGCTGTTGAAAGTCATCCGAACACTCTCCTCCAGTCGACTGTCTGAGTGAGAAATTTGTGTTTTAATCTCATTGGATTTTTTTTTTTTTTTAAAGGAAAATCTCACCTGTTTAACACAGATGAACCACATGATAGACAAAAGCTGGTAAACTCCAGTCTTAGGTATTTGTATCACATCAGGTTAGTGCTTTACAGATGTCTGACAAACAAATGATAAAAATGTAAGCAGAAAAAAAAGATGTTAAAACATTAAATAAAAAAAAAATAATGATCCAAAGGACTTTTAAACTTGCAGTTTATTACACCATGAAGATCCATGTGAGGGTCATATCCACAACTGAAATAAGAATTTGATAATCATCATCAACTCTACACTCAATACATTAAATCAAACAGTCAAGATGTAAATGCAGACTTTCACCGTTAATTCAAGGAGTTTAACAAAAGTGTTGCATTAACTGTTTAGGAATTACAGCCATTTTTATATATAGTCATATGTATAAAAATTCAGCAAATAAAAGATCTGGAATTGATTCCAAGTGTTGAACTTGTATTTGGTAGCTGTTCACTGGAATTCTCAATATGAGGTCCACAGAGATGTCAGTGCAAGTGAAAGAGGCCATCATTAGACTGAAATACCAAAAATAAACCTATCAGAGAGATAGCAAAAACTTTAGGAGTGGCCAAATCAACAATCTGGTTCATTCTTAAAAAGAGTGAATGCACTGACCAGCTCAGTGAGACCAAAAGCCCTGAAAGACCACAGAAGACAACTAAAGTGGATGATGACAGTGTTATTTCCATGGTTAAGAAAAACAGCTTCACAACATCTAACAAAGACAAAAACACTCTCGAGGAGGTGGGTGTATCATTGTCAGTGTCTACAATCAAGAGATACCTTCATGAATGGAAATACAGAGCGTTTACAACAAGGTGCAAACTACTGGTTACACTCCAGAACTGTGAAGTGTACAGGGCTAAACTCTGCTCGGATTCAGACAAATGCTGCAAAACTGATTGGACAGCACTTCACAGTACAAATGGATAATGACTCAAAGCATACTGCAAAAGCAACCCAAGAATTTCTCAAGGCAAAGAAATGGGATATTCTTCAACGGCCAACTCATTCACCCAACAGAGCATGCTTTTCAGTTACTGAAGACAAAACTGAATGCAGAAAGACCCACAAACAAGCAGCAACTAAAGACAGCTGCAGTAAAGGCCTGATGGACAAATCGTACTTACATGCGAAATCACCCACCAAGGGCCTGTTCTGAGCCAGGAAAAACCCTGAAAAGACCTGGTTGCATTATGGGAAGAGGAAGATCTGAGGCTTTTCAGCTTGACACATTCTAGGGAAAAAATAATAAACAAGCCTCTCTCCTAGAAGTTATGTTGATATACAGCTAATTTGTAGTAAACTCGTTGTGTCTCGTGCTTGAAGCTACATTGACTTTTCCAATATTTAACCAAGACCACAGTGTTAACTGTGTGCTGTGAGCGACTACACACACACACACATTAATAATGTTAGTCATAATCATTCCCATAGTGGATATTGTGGATATTGTATTATGAACATTATGTCATAAAAAAAGATATCCAGGTAGTGTTAAATTTAGTATGAGATTAGCTTGGATTCAAAGAAACTGCAAACCTCAGCCTTTTTTTTTTTTAGCACATAACCATCGCATTTCTAAATCAACTACAGATCATTTTGTCTTTTTTGCTATGAGTTATTACAATGGTTATAGAAGTGATCAAACTATGTGTTTGTCTCTTTCCTTTCCCTCTGTGGATCCCTCTTGCTCTGCTCTCTGGGTCTCCAGCCTGGCAGCATGTGGGGATCCTGGGCATGGGGCCTGGTACTACTGCCTTTCCCCCTGCCCACAGTGTAGGAAGATTTAATGGCTCATGTGTCACGGCATCCAGCCTTTACTGGCTCCTTCTGTCTCAGCCTGGTAACCAGGGGTGAGGGCACAAGGAAAACAGGAGAGGAGAAGAGAGGAACATCTCTGCCAAGATGTAGCCTCCTCCTCTCACCACAAGTGTGTTGTGAATTATCTTCTCCCTCTCCCTCCCTCTTTTCTCTCCCTAAGCTTTTACTTATCCCTTACTACTCACCCTCTTCCCATTAAAAACATATAGATCTTCATCTGTCCACAATGCTTTCATGAGGCCAACTGTGAATCTGACTCTACGGCACATTCGTCTCACTTGTTTGGATAGCTAATTCTTTTTGATGAAAATTACTTTCTCTCTCTCTCTCTGTGTCTTTCTCTTCCCCTCTCTCTCTCTCACTCTCTCTCACTCTTCTTCTGACTGCCAGTAACAGTGTGGTTAATGGTTGTGGTAAAAAGAAACAAAAACAGCCGTAATTGATAATGAGAGTCAGACTCTGTATGTGAGGATCTCAGCCGAGCGTCTGGGACAGCCCAGACGGGGCAGCTCTGCCAAGCAGAACTCTGATTGAACAGGGCACCGGGAAAGTTGGGATTTGGGAATAGATCTCGGAATGAGAATTCTTCTTCCCAGAAGGATGTCAAGGGGTGAAAAACTAATCTGCAGGGTGTTAGTGTGTAATTTTCTAATACCATAATGTGTAACTGCTGCACGTTTTTGGACTATTTGGATAGAATAATACATAAAAGTGAACAATGCTCCAACATAAATACACTTTCAGATGGTTAGCTGACTTAAGAAGGAGTTTGAAATGTGTTGAGTGCTCCTTTCGGTGTTGTTAACACGTATGGTGAGGGGGAAGTAGTAATTATTTAGGGAAAATCCATCGTTTTGCGTGCATGTGGTGGAAAGCTGTTGAGGAGCCGTCACACATGTCTTTATCTGTTTCTGTCCCACGGAGCACAATCGTTCTGAACACAAATATTTTTTATCAAAGCCACGCCACAGCGGAGGGAGATTATTTTTAGATTTTCCTGATAAATGAGGGGTTTCATATATCTGGATGTGGTCGTATGGGAAGAAGGGTGAAAATTTAGGAGACGAAGCAGTCGGGGGGGGGGGGGGGGGGGCACCGGGG
>VUQI01012588.1:4424-19164 GCA_015106735.1 Paratilapia polleni
TTTTTTTCTTTAACAAAAAAAAAAAAAAGAAAAAAGAAAAAAAAAGAAAATAAGAAAAACATTGTCACTTCCAAGAAAACATTTGGAAAGGTGTGGCTTCCTCCAAGTACACTATTCTTCTATTTCTCTTAGCTGGAAATTCTACTGTTGTTTTGCTTTAGCAGTATAGGCAGTATGCAGCTTGCATCAGAAAAACTGGTTCCACAGTGGTACCAACAATTTGCTGGTCTGGAAACAAGAGCAGCTAATGTCAGGAACTAGGGAGTCTGTCTCTCATCCTTCTATGGACATTTGTCTCAGACATAAATGGCTGAAATTGCTTGTTGCCAACTTACTTTGCTTCACATAAAAAGAATGTGCTTTACTTAAAATCATAACTTAAATTTCTACATTGTTCTTATTTTCAATAAATTAAACTGAAAAGATCCAAACCAGCCATGAAACAATTCTACCAGCTCCTCCTCTTTGGAGCTGTTTCGAAATAATCTCTATGGAGTTTTTTTTTTTTGGGATAAAGGGACAAGCTACTCCCTGAAACACTGTAAGAGCTTTTGTACAACAATAGAACTATTTGGTTTGCAGAAATAAGTTACAGCAGGCTTTGGATATGTAGACAATATCTGTTGGTAGGATTAGTTCATTCCTAGTATTGGTCTTCTTAATGTAATTGTACATAATACAAAAGAATTTGAACTGTCCTTTAAAGTGGCAACAGTCAGGGTTTTTTTGTTGCTTTAATTTGTCATAAGTTAATGCTATTTCACATTTACACTGGTTCTCTATAGGGTCATTCCATGAAAAATCATGGAGTCATGGTCCCACCTGACCCCTCAGAAACTGCAGCATATTTAATGAAGCCATGTTACGTTTTACCTTCATACTATCAATATTTTCCAAGTTACAAGCCCTCAAAGTACAAAGGGATAGCTGGAATACTGGCTCTTTTTAAGTCACCTTAATTTTTTTCCAGCATTTTTGAGTCCTCATAACTTTTTAAGTACAGGAGATATCCATGGACATGGAAATTTCAGGTTTAAAAAAAACACAGTTAGGCTCTATTAAAAATGGCAACCAAATCAATATTACTCCCACTCCAATAGTCACAATCTAAAGCTAAAATCACATTTCTATTCAGCATGATTTTTTTTCTGCGACCAGCTGTGGGCATCAATATCCTGGGATATATTATAGTTTCAAAGTCAGTGGCATTGCTCACTAAATGGGGCCTTTCTGTGTGGAGTTTGCATGTTCTCCCTGTGCTTGTGTGTGTTCTCTCTGAGTACTCTGATGTTGTCCCATAGTTCAAAGACATGCTTGTTAGATTAACTGGTGATTTTAAATTGGCTGCAGGTTTGAATGTGAGAGTGAAGAATTGTGTGTGTCTTTGTGCTGGTCCTGTGATGAACTTGTGATCTGTCCAGGGTGTACCACTCGTCCAACGACAACAGGGTTACCTCTATCCCCCAGTGACCCTGAACTGGATAAACAGTTAAGAAGATGGATGGATGGATGGAATGACCCACCCCTATGTACTTTGAGGGCCTGTAACTCAGAAACTGTTCATAGTATGAAGGTAAAATTTTGAATGGGGTCATTAAATATGCAAAAGTTATTGTGCAAAAAAAAAAACCCAGTTAATTGTGAGGGAATCAGGTTGGAAATTTTTTCTCATATTTGAGGAGGAAGTGGAAAAAGAGAACAGTGCTTTTGCTTTCCTTGGTAGCTACCTTCCCCCAGGTACCTGAAACAGCAGACATTGGAATAAAAGGAATAAATGGCAAACTATCAAAAACTCTAGGTGACTACATAAATAATGGCTGGGTGTCAGAGGAGACAAAGTAGGTGAAGGTGGAAAGTAAAAGAAACATAAAAGTAAAACAAAAGAGAACTTCAGATGTGTATTCACTCGATCATCTGGTACATTATTTTCACTAGTTCAGCAAGTAACAAAACTTGCCCATTTATTACCAGAGTGTTTTAAAACACAAATGGGGGGGTGAAACTTTGTCTATTGCCACTTTAAGATGAATGTTTCAAAATGAGATTTTGAACAAAGCCTGTTTTAAACGTTCAATAACAAATTGACAAATTACTGAAATATACAAATAATAATAATAGATCAAAATAGGCAGAGCTGTAGAAGAAAGAAGAGGAAGTGGACTCTACTTACAGTGCTAAGTTTGCTACAGCAGATGAGGATTCGACGTTCATAAAGCATACTAGCGTACAGATGAAGCATGTTATTGACATCTACTGCTACAAAGTACTCTGTTAGGTTTCTCTGCAAGGGTCAAACAAAATGAGAGAAAAAATAAAAGGGAGAGTTAGTTTTGACAGTAGAGACCAGTAAGAATCACATAAACTTAACTCATAAAACTCCATATTGCATATTTCATTTGACCAATCCAAAACAGTAATGAAGAGAAACAAGACTGCAATATGGCAGTCCTGATTACATAATGTACATCTGCTTTGGTGCATTATTGACAGTGAGCTATCTGATGAATCACAGGCCTGTTTTTGGGTCTCACAGCATTTGACCTGCACTGTGATGACGATGAGAGGTTTCATTATACCATCACTGCAACTGCAATCTAATTACATTGTTTATTTATTTCATTACAAGTGATAATGGCACACTGTTGATGACTTTTTAAACTGGCGTGAAGACAGAAGGCACTGCTTCAATGTGAACAAAGACCTGTTTTGGTCAGAGACACTATTAGAGGGACACAACACTCAGAATATATGGGAGAATTGTGTAACAGTAAAAATGGTGGTAGACATTTAACTTCCAGGGGAAAAAAATTAAAAACTTAGGGCAAAGTCAGCACCCTTCTATTGAAATCATTTTGAGTCTATTCGTGCACTTTTTATGCCCAGTGATCACAGAAGTTAAAATTCATGCTAATGAATGTATCAAAATAACTGCCCATTGAGGTGTTTTAAGATGGCTGCCAAGTGATGAGACTCGTTTCTAGAAGGACTATATTTGGGTTCCAAGAATGGAATCTCTGAAGCTATTTTTGTTCATTATGCTTTTTTTTCCTCTGAGAGCTTAGAGCACTGCTATATTTCTGCTCTTACAGATGCTGAGAACAAGTATAGCAACCCTGTGAATGTTCTGCTCTCTACAGCTGATGTTACTGCGGCTGTGGGTGGAACTACACTCTTAAGTAGGTCTTTCTTCTTCTACACAACACAGCATGGGACACCCTTGAAAGTGAGATGTCAATTTAGAAGAGTTTATCCCCATAACAGAAAACATGAACATCATGTATGAACATATTAATTATGATGTCGCTCAGAAACCTATTTAAAGTCTCTAATTTAGAAATCCTGGATGACACAAAAATTTGCTGTCTAAAAAGTGGGCTTCTCTTCAACAAAATGTAAAGCAGCTTTGAGATTTGACTTGGAAGGTTCCAGCATAAGGGAAACAACAACACTCACATTCTCAGGGATGCTGGGAAGTTCCCTTGTGTCAGGCACAGTGAAGAAGGAATGCTGTGGAGAAGACAGATGACAAGCATTTGAGTGCATCACAATGTGAAAAAAGAATGTGGAAAACCTAAGCAGTGTTTCCTCTACTGATGTCTGCATGATGATATATAATAAGAGATGATGCAGCAAACCAGGACAAAATTCACACTTGAAAGTTAAAAATGTGATTCAATTTCATCTTTAAAGTTTTTTTATGTCATAAGGGTGATTCAGCTATCTGTACGTTCTTTCCAGTGTATGGAGAACAGGTATAATATTGTTGGTTTTCTAGTGTAACATTAGTTTAGTTGGATGTGATGCGCTGAAGTCAGACTCACCACACCGAGGTGAACAGGGACTCCAGGCTCAGGGATGGGCAGCGTATGCAGTGACACTAGGAGCTCCTGCCATTGGCTTTCCTAAAAAAAAGTCATAAAATCCAAAATCCACTGATAGTCACTGAAACAGCATGTCCTCATACAAAAGAAATACAAACGGCAGTCTGAACAGAATAACCCGTTAAGGTGCAGCTGTAGTCTCAGGAATTCCTAACTGAAATCTGAGTTCAAGATGAACCCCGTTTCATTACTCACCTGACCTTTGACAGTGTAATCTGCGAGGATATTAAGCAGCTTGTAGAAAACTTCAAACCACGGCAGGTAGCTAAAAAGTCACAAAAAACAGCTTTTGACCAGCACAATTCAAACAAGATGAAGATCCTGAATACAAAAAACAAGAGCAGAATTTCTTCAGCAATGGTAGAAATGATAGTGAGACAGAGTGGACCACAAAAATGTAACATAAGAAGAGATTAAACTCAAAAAGATACAAAACCGTACAAAAAGCAAGAACAACAGCCAAGTAAACAAACCAAACACAAAGCACAAAGAAGTAAGGCTTGAGACATTTTAAAAAGCAAGGATCCAGATAAGGACGTGTACCTTTTTTAGCCTTTCCATTCATTTTTTCCACAAATTTAAGTGACTTGAAATTTATATAAATCTACTGAAAGAGGGACTGCATCCCATTTATATACCCTAAAGCACAAGGCTAATAGTGATTATATGGATTTCCAGTATATCTGTGAAAGTTATACCATAGTAAGTAAGATATGTTATAAATGTTTACTGAGCCAGTCATGAATATCAGACCAAACAAGTTACATCAGTATTCAGTAAATAGGAACACTCAATGTTTTCAGCCTCTGAAGTACAAAATATGCAAGGATTTACTTCAAATCACTAACAGGGTATATTGCAGTTGCCATTTTAAAATTGCTTTCTTTAACTTCTCAAAAGAGTTGTTGTAAAACAGCTATGTGATCATTTGCAAAAAAAACTTATTCGAAGAGTTTCTGTCAGGATTTAGAGTTCATCATAGCACAGTAACAGCACCAGTGAAGGTTACTAATGATCTTATGGCCTCTGACAGTGGACTCGCCCTGCATGTCTAGCAGGACAAGCACAGAGCTCAGTGCAGGATTGATACCACTGATCCCAACATTTCATTACCAAGACCAGAATTTTTATCTGTCTGAATTTATCTGAATTTTATCTAATATTTATCTGATAGATTTCAATTTGATTGTGTAAATGAGGAGTCTTCCTCGCACACAAAAGTTAGTGATGGAGTTCCACAGGGTTCTGTTCTGAGACAAATGTTAAATTGCTTACCTTAGGCCAATATAATTAGAAAATACTGCATACATTTCCATTGCTATGCAGATGATACCCAGTTATATTTATCTATCAAGCCAGGTGATGCAAATCAACTAGTTAAACTACAGGCCTATCCTAAAGACAGGCCTAAAGAAAGGCCAGGGTGACCTGCAATTTTATACTTCGAAAATGGGACAAAATTGAGATTTTTGTACTTGGCCCTAAAAATCTCAGAAACATGGTATCTAACCAAATACTTACTCTGGATGACATTAGCTTTGCCTCCAGTAACACTGGAATCTTGGGGTCATTTTTGACCAGGATATGTCCTTGAATGTGCACATTAAACAAATATGTAGGACTGCTTTCCTTCTTCTGCGCAATATCGCAAAAATTTGAAACAGTCACAGTGAGACTACTAATGGAGTAGAGAGCAGAGATCACATCTCCCTTATATTGGCTTCTCTTCACTGGCTCCCTGTTAAATCTAGAAGTTGAATTAAAATTTTTAGATCATATCTTAAAGACTTCGTAGTATCATATTATCCCAACAGAGGACTTCACTCTCAGAGTGCAGGGAGGCAGAGCCTTCAGCTGTCTGGCTCGCCTGTGAGACCAGCTCCCAGTTTGGATTCAGACAGACATCTTTTGCACTTTAAAGATTAGGCTTAAAATTTTCCTTTTTGACAAAGCTTATAGTCAGGGCTGGAACAGGTGAACCATAGTTAGTTATATTGCTATAGGCTCAGGCTGCAGGGGGCTTCTCATGATGCACTGAGCACTTCTTTTCCACTCACCTCTTTTCACTCCCCATGTGTTTACATGCCACTAGTGCATGTATTTTGCCCTCTCTCCCCCATAGTCTTTTGTCCTCGTCTCTCAATGCTCTCCTTTTTATCTTCTCTTTCCCCTCACCCCCTATCCAGTTGGGGCAGATATCTGCCCCTCCCTGAGCCTGGTTCTGTCTGAGATGTCTTCCTGTTCTCTTCCTTCCTGTGCTGCTCATGGGGGATCATCTGATTGTTGGGGGTTTCTCTCTAATATTGTAGGGTCTTTACCTTACAATATAAAGCACCTTGAGGCTACTGTTGTTGTGAACTGGTGATATATAAATAAAATTGAATTTAACTGAACTGAATTGAATGTCAGACAAATCATTCTGTTAGAATTAACATTACTACTTTTCAAAAATGGCAAATAGTAGGTGTAAACACAGAAAAATCAGAGATGTACATGTGAGACTCTCAATGCAGTGGCATTCTTCCAATACTTTGGATAATAAAATGTGCATAGTACAATAACTGTCAAATTCAATACCTCTATGATAAACTGGAAGTAAAGCTGGTGGGGTTCCTTCAGTGCACACTAGTGCTGTAAACAAATATTCTAAATTTGACTATATAATCAAATTTGAAAAGACAGACATTCAGCTGTGAACATTACTATGTGACTAATTTATTTATTTTGTAAAGTGTATATATTTTGTCCTTTAAAAGACATCTTCATGTTAAAATACATGCGCCTATACAAGTGGTTCTGGTTTGCCCACTTGTGAACATAAAGCAGCATTTGAATGGTTCAAACCTGTTTGGGTTTTCTGAACAAATGACAATAATGATAACATGACTTTTGGCTACTTGACAGGGCTACTGCACACAGTCACTTTACTTCTAGCACCAGCAGCACTTTCTGGAACTGGCAGGAGCAATGCTCACAGATCTGCTGGACATCCAGCTCAATGAGAAGTAGAGAGATTTAACTGATAGCGGCTGATCCCTTCACATTAGTTTCTCTTACAGTAATACTATTACCACTACTACTACTAGTTTTTGTTTTGTCCTATCCTAATTGTGATAGAAAAATTAACAACCCCATGATGTGCACACTGTTTTAGTTTCATTACTGACTCTCAAAGCTGCTGTTTCTGTTTTCCCTTTTGTGAGGTCACAAGCAAGTTGTGGGGGTTTTTTATGCACCTATAAAACTGTGACTCTAAATGTTACTGTAGTGCATATATAAACTGGTGTCTGCTTTGTTCATTAATAACTGAAATGACCAAACCTCAAAGCTGCCCTTTCAGTGACTGTTTTCAAATGATTTTTTTCCCTGGCATTAAGATTAAATTATGTACCAAACAATCACTTACCTGATTGCTGGATTCCATTAAAAGTCAGGCTAAACATTTGTTTTGCAAGACCTCCTTTTATGTGGCATTAAAGCAGCTTTCTATCAGCTTTTCCAGCCATTCCCAACACATTGAACACACAATGTACACACACACACAAACCCACAAACTTACCTGAGAATGCAGTAGCAAGTGTGTGCACCTGAAGAGAGGCGGCAGAAGCCAAATCTTTGTTTGCTCTCAATGTCAGTCAACACAAAAGTGAAGTTCTGGCCAACCTGGTTGACTGACAGACTGTTGGGTGAGAGACAGGGGGAGAAGGCAAGGTAATACAAAGTGCTTTCCATAAGACACAGAGGCACTGAAAGCACATACACAATATAAAAGTCAATTAGAGTGAAAAGTGTGAAACAGAATATATAATCAAACTAAGTTCAAATAGAATAAAACTGACATGTATTAATGGTGCCACATGTAACTTACTAAAATGCAGAACAGTCAACAGAAGAGTCACTGGTCCTGATTTAAAAGAAGTAGGAGTTGGAAGAGAGCTCCATTTTTCTGCAGGTTTATACAGACATGTGGAGCATAAAGACCGTATGCTGCTTTTCAGGTTTAGTTTAAACTCTGGGGACAGCCAGCTCCAGACACTCTGGCAGGTCTTGATAGTCCCAAACACAGCAGGTGTTCACAAATGTTTTAGGCCTTTAAACCAGTGCTTCTTAACAGCTGATTTTATAGCAAATCACTTATAATTCCATCTACAAGACACAATACTGTAGTATCAGCATGAATTTGACCTTTAATGCAGCTGCCTTCAGCTGATCTTTGTTAAGAACTCTATTCAGTCTCCTTCTCAACAGGTAAAATCCTCAGTATGGTTTAAACCTACTGACTCACTTCGCCAGCCTGAGACCTTCCAGTGTTTGTCACTGAGAAAGGATTTAGGTTATACACTGTATATAAAAGATGGCCATAGCCACTATGTCACCACCCACTAGTTATGGACTCCAAATTTCAAAACCTTAATGGTAGTGTTTTACATAGGATGAAGGGCTGGCCAATGAGATTTAATGAACAGCTTTTTAAATACTCAGATAAAATGTGGGTTTACCCTCCTGAATTCATGCCGTGTCTGCCACTATGTTCCATTATCAATAAAAAGTTAGACATTTTGAGATGAATGCTAACATGCTCAGGTTAAGACATGATCTCCCCCATGTCGTCCTCCACTGAAAAAGCACATCAAGCACTGAGGACCAGTGGTAAGCACTGCTGCCTCACAGCAACAAGGCTCTTGGATTGACTCTCTTGGTTGTCTGGGGCCTTTCTGTGAAGAGGTTGCATGTTCTTGTTCCTGTGTGGTTTCTCTCCGAGTTCTCTGGCTTAATCGCAGAGTCCAAAAACATGCACATTAGATTAACTGATGATTCTACACTAGCAGTAGGGGTGAATGCGAGCATTTTTTCTTTGTCCGTCAACTCCTCCTATACCATCAGGAGTTGAGCAACCAAACGTGGCACACAGGTACATCTTAGGTCCCTGAAGGCTCCTATCTATATCAGATATTATGACATAATCATAGTGCCTAGCACCCATCATTTTAACAATGGGCTAAAATGACCAATTTTTAACAAGTATTGTATCATTTGTATTTCACAACAATAACATCTCATTTATATCCAAAAAGGTGAATTATACATGCCTAGCAACAGGTTAAAATAACTCATTTTTAGCTTATAAACAAAACCACCCCTACTTTCTTTTTTAACTTTTCTCAACATGATTAAATAAATCATTTTGCCAACAGCACAAACAGGCCAAACAATACTGAAGCAAGGAGAGTGTGATTGATTTATTTCATTAATAGCATACTGGAACCAAAAAAGTGTATTGAAGGAACAACCAAAGAATCAGTGCTCTTAAAATTAATCAAAATCTGTGCTCGCGCATGTGTGTGTGTGTGTGTGTGTGTGTGTGTGTTTGTGTTTGTACCTGTCCATGCTGAAAGGGAAGCAGAACTTGGGCACAGTTTGAAGAGTCTCCTGTGATACACAAAGAGGGATAATAAAGTACAGTCATTAATCTATGAACCAAGTTAGAGGGGCTCAAAGGAAGGAGGAATTGATCTATAGAGGAGCGCACACATGGAGGCATTTACATTATTACATTATATACATTATTTCCAAGTTTGTCAAAGTGAATATTAGGAAAAAAAAGAATGTATAACCTGGTCTGTGTAGACCTCAGGGAACTGCCGTCGCACCTCTGGCCCTGTTAGAGGCACACAGACATGAAACGACTTCAGTGAAGTCAACAGTTTTTTCAAACCTCAGTCAGATAGACTGAAGACTAGGACCCAATCGCAGTGTCCACACCCCATACCCTCTGAGGTATGCTCCTGCTAAATCCATGAAAGCTTAGGGCTGTCCCACTGTCATCAAGTGTCCCTGATTGGCATTTTCAGACCTTTATGCACACTTTCGCTAAGCCTGAATTTCTGCAGACTTTACCTAGGGGAACTGCCCACAATCCATAGTGCTGTGTCATTAGAAGAAAATGGTAAACAAACAAAACATGACATGACATAAGGGAGCAACCAACCACAAAGTTACATGAAAAAAGAAAGTTATTTGAAATCAGAGGAAAAAAGCTGCATGTGTTTTGTTTTCTTTATCATATATATTCTTTTTACATTTTTGCTTAATGATTATGTTTAGACAAAACAAGTATGTTAATTATTTGACAGTTATCTCTCAGCCCCCCTGTCATGGAGGAGCCTGAAGGATGCTGAAATGAAACAGTTACCCAAAACTGAGATATATGACACGTAGTTCTCTCACCAACAAAACTTAGATCACTCTCTGACCTATTACATGTTTATCCAGTAAACAAAAAGATCTATAGTCAACAATTCTGCGGTAAGGCTATGCAGATGATTTTTATTTTGTTGCTACAACAAAATCGTGTATGTATGCATAGTGCTGTTATTGTATGTTCTGTCCAGCAGGTGAGCTATTGAGTTTTATTGCAAAATGCACACTGTCACACTGTTCCGTCATGTTCGAAAAAAGAGAAAAAAAAAGTTGTTTTGACATGCAAGCAAGGATATAAATCACTTTTACACATCAATCTTCCAATGAAAATGTTTTACATATTTATTTGGAAAATAACCACACATACTTGCATAAAACAAATAATCTTCCACATGTCAAACTGCATAATTTTTACTAATGAATTCAAATACAGCTATATACAACCAAGTTATTTTGTCAGTTCAATGTATAAAGTGACGGAGTGAAGCTGTTGAAAAGGTTCCACATTAAAACAGCCAAGTCAGAAAAGAGATGGATATGGTATCTTTAAGACTGCACAGGAAACACTAAAACCTCAAACAGGATGAAATTCTTAGAAATACAGCCGACAACCTTTCCTCAGTATCCAGGAAATTAGTCACACACTGCAAATTAAAAAAGCCTCAGACAGAGATGAGATATGTCACCATTTGCATAAAAGAAGTAGCACTTAAGTTCTAACCCAGCTGCTGCCAGCATTTTTAACTTGTGACTTCTTGAAACGTTGGCAGAGGCCTGAAGGGTGACTTTTCTGTCCTGTCCGTGCTAGCCAACTTTATCCAAAAATTATGAAAGAACCACAAAATGAATTCAGGTTTATGTAGCAGAACACTGGGCCTCAGGAAACACCATTTTCGTGTTCTTATCTGGACTCCTTTTTGTGAACCATGTTCACACTCTGTACTCTCATTGTACAAACTTGTCAAGATTCCATAATTAGCATAACTGACACTCCAAAATTTGTCATCTAATGTGTGCTGTTCCACTCCATGTGTGGGCAAATTTCATTAACATATAGGACAGAAAAAAGAACCATTTCACATTTCATGCTATCAGAAATCAGACAAATAATTAACATGTTTCAGTAGTTTGTAGGGATGTGGTAGAGACAGAGATATTGGCATGCTAACATGATGTTACACTGCCTACTGCAACAAACCATTATACTGAGAACTGAATGAAAAGTCTATTAGAGAACTATCTAGAGCAACATGTAGAGCTTGACTACAGGAAGAGACAGAATTCATTGAGAGACAGCTTTAATCCATAGAACAACACTAACATATTCTCCAAAATGATGGAATAACCAACCTGCCAGAAGCCTGAAAAACTGTGTAAGAAAACCGAGGAGCAACAGTGCTGTTTTAATGGTAAAGGCTGCTCACAGCAAATATTTTTCTCTTTGTGTGTTTGTATGATGCTATTCATGAATTTTGAATTGCCATTGTATTGATTCGGTCATAAACCATTCCCTGCCCTTCATCTAAGTCATAATTAGTGTACAATTAGTGTAATAAAGTCACAGTGCTTATAATTAATTCATTATCAGTTAGAGTTGTTCTTATTGAACACACCAAATAATCACTCACTGTCCAGGCTGGATGAAGTAAGGAAACCTCTTTGCTAAAGAAAGGCATATAAGGTCTAGATACTGACCAAGTTTGCTCTTGTCAAGAAAGACTAGTTGGTTTGAACCATGGCTTGATCACAACAAATGCATGAAAATGTCTACGAATGGACAAGACTCTGAATTGCTGCTACGTTCCATAGGAGTGGGTGTTCTGCAAGAAGAACACCAAAGTAACATCAATGTGCAATCCTAAAAAACTGATATATATCTGAAGTTTGAAAATATACATCTGGATGTCCCATTATGGCCAACATGATTATCATGATTATTTTGATCAACATTGAGATCATGATTATTTATCAGGATTGTTCACTGATTATAGTGACAAAAAATGTTTTTATTGCACTGTCAAGTAAACACAACCCTGCTTTCACATCATCTTGTGCGACATTCCTGCTAATGTACAAATATTTGCAGCAAAATAAAACTGGTTCTCCTTATTCAGCTAAATTCAGTGTATCTCTTAGAAGAAAATACAAATTAAAAAATTGTAACAAAACTTAACACAAAATTAAATCAACAGGGCACTGCTTTCACTTTTACATTGCTCTAAATTCTGTTAATCTTTGCAGACAATAAGGTTTTTAATTCACCTGATCAAAGTGCATCTCCTAGAAGCAAAATATAGTCTTTAATTCTATTCATTGTACCTGCAAGATGAATGTGAATAAAACTCGAAGCAAATTACTCAACAATAGTGAGATCCCTTTCCATTTCCCCTGCAGCATTTTGCATACAGCACAGGTATTGCCACGTGTGTTGACCATTTTCCTGAAGCCTTCATTACTCACCGTGTTTAGTGGACACTTAGCATTGGCCAAAAGGAATGCAACTGTGTTGGTGATTTCAGTGCATCTTTGTGAGCTGGATGGATACACTGAGACGCTGTAAAGGTTGTTTTTTTATGGACATCTGAGTCAACGATTCACGTTAGTAATCACTGCATTGTTTTCCTTGGCCTTCATGCATTCATTATACTGCAGTTTGTGGTGTGTTTTCAGGTGGATGAATAAGTTAACTGTGTTACTTTGCAGCACAGATACAACTCTACAGCGCTAGTTCCATTTGCTCTTGGTTAACATCCCTTGCCCTAAATCCAAAGTATTTCAAAAAAAATGGATGGGACATTTGATTTTTGTTTTGATGGTCTGTTATCTGTAGTATATCACTGTGGTGGAGTGTATTTAATTAACTTCCCAAACATGAGATAAATCAACTATTTCTCATTATCTCATTCAGGAAACGTCATGCTGCACGGTGCAGGGAACAGCTGTGACTGGCACATGGAGGCACATCATCAGGCAGTGATTTAGGGAGCACTTTATTTGTTTTGCATTCTATTGGTAGAGCACACATTTTCAATTTTGGTCAATAATGCTCATTAAATTGCGGGAAGCCAAAATCATGATTAATTAATTGTGCAGCCCTAATTGAGAGAACAATGAATTATACATTGTACAAAGAAAACTTACAGGAGAAAGTCAGGGCAGCACTCCAAGTGCTGAAGTTTAAAAGTAGTTGGCAGATAAAGAATGTCCCAAGGTAAAAAAGCAAAAGGTTAAATGTTGGAAAAGAAGAAAATTTATGCTTTGGAATGGCCAAATTAAAGTCATGATCTTAGCCCAACTGAGACTGTGTGTCATGAATTGAAGAGGGCTGTTTAATCAAGACAAGGCAGAAATAAACTGATAAACTGAAAAAAATTGGTAGAAGAGTTGATAAAAATTTCCCCATGGCAGAGGCTTTTGCTGCTAGAGGAGTTTCTAACAGTTTTTAAATAGTTAAAATTAAATTAAATTAACTTGAACTGAACTCCCTGCTCTGTGTGTCAAATGTTTAGCTATTCCTCGGCCTCCTTTATTAATAACGATACTTGTAATAAATGTAGCCAGTTTGTAGCTTTGAAGGCCAGGCTCAATGAATTGGAGACTCAGCTCCACACCATTGAAAATCCTGTAGCTAGCCAGTCCCCTGTAGCCAGTGCAGATGAAGGTAGCTTAGCCCCAGTTAGTTCTCCCCCAGCAGGCCAAAAAAACAGCCGGGGAATCATGCTGGCTGGGTGACGTGAGGAGGAGGCGTAGTCCGAAACAAAACCCCCGGGTACACCACCAACCCATTCACATTTCAAATCGATTTTCCCCACTCAGTGACACACCCATTGAGGAAAAACTCTGGTTATTGGCGACTCCATTCTCAGAAACGTGAAGCTAGAGACTCCAGCAACCATAGTCGATTGTATTCCAGGGGCCAGAGCAGGCGACACTGAAGGAAATTTAAAACTGCTGGTAGATTTGGTAAGATTGTAATTCACGTCAGCAGTAATGACACCCAATTATGTCAATCGGAGGTCACTAAAATTAATATTGAGTCGGTGTGTAACTTTGCCAAAACAATGCCAAAACAATTTCTCTGGTCCCTGCCCTAATCGGACCAGTGGTGACATGTTTAGCTGCATGTTCTCTTTAAATCACAGGTTGTCTGAGTGGTGTACAGAAAACAATGTGGGCTTCATAGATAATTGGGAAATTTTCTGGGGAAAACCTGGTCTTATTAGGAGAGACGGCATCCATCCCACTTTGGATGGAGCAGCTCTCATTTCTAGAAATATGTCCGAATTTATTAAACCCCCCAAAATGTGACTATCCAGAATTGGGACCAGGAAGCAGAGTTGCAGTCTTACACGCCTCTCTGCAGCTTCTCTTCTTCTGTCATACCCCCAAAACCCCATCCCTGTAGAGACTGTGTCTGCTCCCAGACCACCAAAAATCAGCAAAAAACAATTTAATCATAAAAATTCACAAACGAAGAACAGTATAACATCCTCAAATGCACCAAAGAGTAAAACAGTTAAATGTGGACTATTAAACAAGAGGTCTCTCTCTTCTAAGTCCCTGTTAGTAAGTGATTTGATAATTGATCAGCATATTGATTTATTCTGCCTTACAGAAACTTGGTTACAGCAGAATGAATATGTTCATTTAAATGAATC
>VUQI01012594.1:20854-35821 GCA_015106735.1 Paratilapia polleni
GTTTTAGTTAACTATAATCTTAATCTGGAGTCTTGTTATGTCTTTGTTCTATTATTTATCTGTGCAAATGTGCTTTTATATGCACATTATTTTCTTTCTTTTTTACTTTTTTTTTTTGTTTCATTGTTTTTGTTTTTATAGCCATCAACCAAGGGGTTAATGCAAGGGGATTCAAGAAAAAAAATATCTGGCACTTTTTGTATAGCACTGGAGCTGATTCAGACTGAATACACAACTCTGTGCTCAGTGCTGGTGGGCTTTTACCACAGATAGTATAAAAGAAACACTGATGTCACCCACTGGTTTGTAAAGTCCTGATCTGAAACCTCAAGTTGAGCGTTTCTGCCATCTCATGAAACTGCTATTGGCTAACACCTTGTGGTTGAAAAGAGCATATCCTGGATAATCTGACACTTAACATCACCAAAATTTACAAAATGGACTTAATGTTTTATTTAAAATGACTTGAAATGAGTGACTGAGCCCAAAAACTTAACTGGACACCATTTACTGAGGTCGGGGCAGAGGGCTGTTTTCCTGTGGACATCTATAGGAAGTCTTTTTGCAACCAGAGGAGTCTCCCCTGGTGGCCATTAAAAAGAATATCTACCCTAAAATAGTCCTTATCGGATGATCTCCACTACATGGTAAAAACTTATGAGGAAAAAAAACCAAAAACAAAACCCCACAACAGAGGCAATGATATCCCTTTCTACTGTTTTTCTTCTTCCAATCAGATATGGACAAAAGATGGAATTTGACCGACTACCACCCATCTTTTCAGATGTAAAACTTTTTATAAACATGAGCCACTTCAGCAGTATTCCCTCATGATCTAACTGCTCATGTGGGTGGGATGAAAAAGGCAGAGTATGCCACGGCAGCTTCTGAATATCATCACAGAGGGCAATACATTATCTTGTGATTGTGTAAGCATGCGGTGTGCACGAACTGAGGCTTGTGTAAAGAGGCTCAGTGTACCG
Organism: Paratilapia polleni; assembly: GCA_015106735.1. Taxonomy (NCBI): domain Eukaryota; kingdom Metazoa; phylum Chordata; class Actinopteri; order Cichliformes; family Cichlidae; genus Paratilapia; species Paratilapia polleni. The sequence goes on from VUQI01012594.1 coordinate 21,838, forward strand.
CCAATCTGTGGAGCGTCCGCTGGAAAGCCCTGACATGAACAGCCTCAACAGCCACCAACAAGAGGCTATTGAAAGCAAAAATAGGCCTACTCTGAAAATGACACAGACATACCTCACAGTCGACTGGCAAGCAAATGTCCTCGTACAGCATACCCAACTTAGGGTACAAAGACTCTGTATCATGTTTGAGCTTTTTTAGAGATATGAGAAATTACTGAGAACCAAAATCTTGTTGTATAGTGGTGGACCAGAAAGAAGAGCAGGATTCTTGGTCAAAAAAAATACACTCTTTAAAGAGGAGCTTACATCAGCTGTTGGTGGCGAAACAAGGGTGAAAAAGAGAGCTAAAGTTGTGATAAAATGTGATTACTGTTGGATTATATTTAGAAAGAGTCAAAAGTCAAAAACAGTTTTAGAACATATTTTAGCTGTGCATTACTGCCTGGAGCACCTCCTGGCATCTGGACTCTACAAGCCTTAAATTTCCATGTGAAATATTTTCACAGGAATAAAATCTAGGGTTACAAGTACCCAGCCACTAAATTTGCATCTTTGACTCAATATGTCCCTGCATAGTATTTTGTATCATCAACTAAGTTGTACAAATACTTCAGGACTCTCACAGAGCTGCTGTCATTGGAACCATATACACAGTGGCCAACATCAGTTTATGTACTATTAGGTACGTAAATTATTTTATACTAATAGCCTAAATCTGCAAAATAAAGAGTTACTAAAGCTTTGCCCCCTGCCACCCCATGCCTGGTTTTAACACAAACCTGCATGCTGTAGGTATCACTGAGGGGGACGGCTGCTGTCAGCAGCACAGTTTAAAGAACTTTGCCAAATTTAAGGATCGCTACAGATAGCTTTTATTTTAGCTTCTTTATGTCATAGCCCTCTGTGGATGAGAGAAGCTAAAAAGATCACCTTTCTTCATGTTTAGGCTTTTTGATCAGGTGATCCGATAGTAGACTCTTATTGGCTTTTTTATAGGCAAAGGTTTTGAATGTGATAACAAGCCACTGCTGCTGTCCACTTTTTCACTCCACCTGGCTTTACCGTCTTGAAGAGAAGTGGCTGCAGCGCCACCATAAACTGAAACGGCATCATTTTGAAATGTTTCCTTCAATATGAAAACAGGCTACTGACAGCTAGAAAAAAATATTCCGTTAGTGAGGGCTGCTTCACAGGTAAACTCGTAATTGTGATTGGTGGAAAAAACGTGGCTGGCCAATCAACTTACTCCACATCCTTTCTTAAAAAACAAAAACAAAAAAGCCATAAACCAAAAACAAAAACCTGACCCCAGGCCATCAGTTATGCTGAAGCCTGAAATACAGCACCTCAGACATGTATGTGTGTATGTGAATCCCTGCAGAGACACAGTACTTTATAATCTTTCAACATCACTTTCAAGCAATCAACGGTGTCTTACTGTGCACTTGTGGCTTGTATTTGTGTTTAATCGCTACAGAAAATGTATAGAACAAAATAGTACATCCTGCTTTACTGACTCATAATGCATTGCTGACTGCAGCCCAAGGGAAGCCGTACACACGGCAGTAACACCGCTATACAGCAGTGTAGCCTTACAAAGAACTGACTGATGGTATTTTAAAATATTTCAGATGCAAACTGAGGGATGTCTGAAGTACATGCTGCACCACTTTCGCTGGCTGCTGCACATCAAAGCCACATGACCAACTGGCTGAAAACCACAGGTCTCAAAAAGAACACAGCAAGACGAGCGCAAGGAGGCTGAGGCTCGTACAGCACTCACTCCAACTGCCTCTGAAGCATGCCAAAAATACAGAAACCCCATCAGAGTCAGGGGAACAACTGGGCTTCAACTTGAACCTGAATGAAGACTAAAATAAAACTGGAAAAACTGGACTGTTTTCCAGATTTTGCTGCTTGTTTCAGGTGTCACTGAATTCATTATAAAGCTCTGAATTTCTCTTTAAGAAAGTTTTTTAGGCGGCTGTCTATAGCCAGCAATCAGTCAGCTTTTGGTAGCTTGAAAAATGTATGCATTTCCTTGGTAATGTGACCATTACTAAACAGATTACAAACAGTAAGCTGAAGTCCATCTTTGGCAAAGGTTAGGAGTTATGGAGTTAAAAGTTTTAGAGTTCTACTTCTCAACCAAAATATTTCTAATTTCCTCACCAAGGCTGTTTTTTTAACATCTAGCATCTGGTGAAGTGGCCATTTACAAGCTAATATTTTTAGTTTGGGAGACTACTAGAGCAGATTTATATGCTTTAATGCAAAAATAATAATAATTTATATACAGTATATTGCTGCAGAAACACTTCTCAGAAAGTTGGTGTGATGAAAATGATGCAGTTGGTTAACTGTTTAACCCATGAAGAACTGTGGACTGTGAAGCTTCAATGTAGCAGTGAAGTGGCTTCAAACTTTCTGAGTGGTCATTTTATACATGAATACAGGCTAAATGACCAGCTTTGACTGATGTGAACAGGGATGTTGTCAGACAACTTCTTTGTTATGAAAGCGAGGTGAGTTGGATGATTATTTGAAAGTAATGACTGGTTTAGTCTTCATGGGTGGCGTTTGTGTCACCCTTTCAGGCACATACAATTGTCTAACAACAAAAAGAGCAAAGTATGTACATGAGAACCGCTTTATTGTGAATTCGGCTAGATTAAAACAGTTGATGTGAGCACAGAGAACAGGAGGGAAGCAAACAGATGTTAACGTTAGCCACATTAGGTGCTTATGCTAAACGTATATCGGCTTCTCTATTGTCGCCATTAGAAATAAAAGTAATCCTCTGACACCCGGTGTCCACAGTTCAGACCAGCCCTAGTGCCAAAATCGGGAGTTCAACACACCCTGAAATATGCTACTATTAAAACTGCTGGGAGAGTCCAGTACAGCCTGGACACATTAAATACCACCTCTAAAACCAGCGAGAGTGTCTGGACTATAGCTGAGAGCGTTTGGACACTCTAAAAACCAAAACAATGCAGCTTATCTGTCTGATCCGGCGCCGGTGTAAAATACAGCGGCTTCAGATGAGAGAAGAGCTGACTGCTGAAAGTCAAAGACATCTTATTTAAGTTTATGTGCTGCTTGCTCAACCACTGTTTGAATTGCTGTTTTTATTCTCTAGTGTTATCATTTTGATGCTCGTGAGTTGTCTTTGGTGCTGGCTAAAACTGCTTTGGGTAAGCACCAAAAATTTCTCCATGTAGGAAAAACCCTGTATAAGGGTTCATTACAATTCATTTAAAAATAAATAAATAAATAAATAAAAATCAGAAGAGCTACCATGTCTATTTAATAATTTTGAAGAAAAAATTTATAAGTCTTATTGTAAAACAAGGATCAAATTTAATGTCCACGTTTTTTTTTTTATAAAACGTCTTTTTTTTTGGGGTCAGCTAGGAGATTTTGGCATCACTGGAAATCAAAAACAAACAACTCCCGTTGCGTAACTTTAGTCAAACAGGATGGACCTGTCTGTACCCGTTGCTGCGTCAGGAAATATATTTAAAAACATTTTCTGTGGTTGGCTGAGCCTCTAAGGAAGGAGTAATCCAAGACTCACATTTAAAAGCACATTAGCTCAAGTTTCAGTTTTGACCTGAAATTTTTGTTCAAACTTGCCCAGATTCATCCCTCAAGTGGACTGAAACATTCCTGAAACTGGTCACAGCACGCTTTGTCTGAAAAGGCCCTTAAAAGAGTAGTATTACAATTACCACCGTTAAATACTGATGACAAAGCTCTAGACAGACAGAAGATCATCAAAAGAAGCCCAATCTTGGCGCAGACATTTAATGAGGGTGCTTCAAAATATTAACTTTATTTGAGGATTACTGGAAGCAACATACCACACAGAGAGAAGCCATGTTTGAGTGAAGAGATTCAAATAAAAGCTGACAGAAACTAAAAGTTCATTAAAAAGAAGTTCAAACATTACACCCATGCAGTTTGACTGATAGGTGAAGTCCAGAAAGGACACAGCAATGAGATCCAAATCTCAGAAGCAAAACTTCCAACAAGTCACCACTTGTAGGATATCAGCATTAACTGCTGGCCAAGATGATGCTAAGGGCCCTGTTATGTTTGATTTATAGTTCTATATTAAACCTGCCTTCCCAGAAATTTAACTACATCCGACAAAGAGCTCAACAAGTATGACTGGTGTGTTTGGCAGTAGTATGCCGTGTAAACACAGTACATCGATTAGCACAACAATAATACCTTATGAAACAAAATAGGCTGTAACTGTATCTAGGGTAGGGATGCACCAATTTAACTTTTCCAATGCTGATCCAATACAGTGGCTTAGGGTATGCCGATACCGAGTACCAACCTAGTAGAGTCTGGAACTCATCCTTTTATGCTTAAGATAACAGGCTCAAGGTATAAACAATGCTTTACTAACTGTGTGAAATAAAAATGTGACAAATAAATACATGCAAGAATATTTATTTACTGAATTGGTATTTATTAGTAAGATAACAAATGACAGCAAGTCCTATTCAGCTCACTGTGAGAGCCATTATGGCAAATTTATGGTACAGCGGTTGTGTCTGTTTGTGTGGGCATTTGCCTACGCAGAGGGGTATGCAACCTACGCAAACGTGCTTGTGCACAGTCCTCAAAAAAACCAACAGCATGTAGCTTGACGTGGATGTTGCTGTGTTGAGATCCAATGCTGACTGGTTGAAAAGTGGGCCGGAACAGGGAAGGGAGCAACAGCGGAGTTCACCATGAACGGGAGAAGCGTGAAAAAACTTCAAAGAACAAAAAATAAATAAATAAATAAATAAATACAGCATGAGAAGCAAAGAGAGTGGCTGCAGTGGACACTTCATTGTTTTTAAATACTCTGCTTAACTTCAGCTCTTTGTATGTTATAACTTTGCTCTTCTCTGCGGCCGGTGGATGGACCAACAACAGCACAAGCTAGAGTAGCCCACAGACTGGTTGTTTGTGACGCTGCTAGTGACAATAAACAGCTACAACATGTAGACAATGTTCTGCAAAGCTCTCCATTGGATGGCAAAACCATGTGTGCCCCATTAGGTAACTGCATACTGCTATTATTTATGGTCACGCTAGTTTATTCTTATCTTATCTTATCCTCCTCCACTCAGTCAGACACCTGGTTTTGCCCGCCATTGTCACCCTTGTGAACGGCAGCGCGCAGCAAAAGTGATGTCACTATGGCTGGCGCATGCCACACTTTGGTGCCCTTTCGCCTGGTTGGGCACCTCTTGAATTTTGTAATCTGATGCTTGTGGTTGGTTGAAGACATATAGCTAATGATCGTGTCAGCCTTTACCGCCATTTCAATGATATATCAGTACAGGAGCTCAGAGATTCTCAGATTAGACACATACGCACAAACCCGTCGTCTGTGGAGCTGACAAGAAACAAGTGACGTGAAATAATATTAATGGAGTTGGCGACAACACATTATGTTACTGTAATTGCAGTGAAACCTTCCAAACAAGTGTTACACCGAACATAATGACAGAGAGAAAGCACTGTCAACTGTTTTCAGTCATGTCAAATCCCATGACCACAGTTTGAAGTTAACTATGGTTTTCTATGGTTATACCTGCACCATATAATGCCAGCTGTAATATCTGCATGCAGTACAGTTTAAAAAGTAGTCTCAGCAGGTGAATTTCTTAAAGTATTTTTGATTTGAGCTGCAGCTGTGCGGCTCAGTTCCTCAGTAATGATCACTGCAGATTTCCACATGTACTTTTAAGTGTTATTGTAAAAGCACAGACATCTCTTTACAAGTGAACATCCTTACGTGGTGAAATGTGTTTCAACTGGGCTGCTTGACTTGAGCTAGGAGTCATTTCTTTGCTCGTACAACTAGCAACTGTGGCTGTGTGCTTTCGGTGGGTTTTCCAGTCTGCAGAAAAGGTGCTAAAACAACCTGCTGTGCATCTACACCGTGGGCAGAGTGTGTGTCAAAGCTTGTTCTCAGAAAACCCTGCTCTTCTTGCTAACTACAGAAGACAAAAGAACTACACTACTGCTGTTTGACACAAGGACAATATATTATGTAACACAGTACAGTGTGCACATTTAAGGTCAGATACATCCCCTCAGGCTAAAGAAACAGATGCAAAAAGTGTTTTCCAAAGAGGAGAGTAGAGGGACTTCATACAATCTGAAATGTGGCTAAAATTAAGTTACCTTTGATTGCCATTCTTGTGTGGGAATGTACACTACCAAAATAAAGGCAGAAAATATTGCTTCCATGGTGGCCATTTCCTATACAGTACTTCATATACTGCATGTAACCAGCCGTCAGCTAAAAGAAAAAACCCTCGAGATACTCCCACAATAGATTTCCAGGCATATTATGCAACACCAAGGAACTTAAACAGTGGAGTAACCACATGTAAGGGGAAAAAAAAAATCATATTTAGTATTGTCAGATCAGTATAAAACCTACACACTAGGGGCATTTCCAGGATGTTTTAAATGAGGTGGCACAGGAAATCAAAATATTTGATTAAGAAAACTGGCCTAGAAAACATTAGGTATGATTTTCAGGCTCATGTGGAGCGTTATACAATAATTCAGATGGTATTACATGGAAAGCGGTACTGCACAAGAGACTAAACATCATTCTTTTATTGAGTTTATTTTTGCAAGGTGATGAAGCAAGTATTTAGACTCTTTACTTAAGTAAAAGTCAAAGTCTTGCTCAAGTAGCCTGAGAGTACTAACGTCACAGCATCAAAGCATACTCAAAGTTCCCAAAGTGAAAGCAGAATGCATTATATTATCATATCAGAATTATTGATTCATTAGTGTGTATATCACTTTAATAACACAGTTGGGGATGATTAGTTCTGGGTAGCTTCATGTATATGAATACATCATCACTTTATCAGTAGATTTATGTTACAATCTACAAAATATTAAGAAACTAAGGTTTTAAAATAAATGGTTTGGAGTACAAAATACAATATTGGCATCCAGAACACAATAGAATACAAGTAGATTAGAACTGTATTTCAGTAAATGTTTAAGTAAATGTACCATAAATAAACCTACACATCTGAAGACTGTAGTGTTGATTCAATTACTGCAAATTTTAGTGGGTGACTGCATACACCATGTTATAGAAATGTAACAGGAAAAATATTCTAATTTTGACATTTATAAATCATAAATCTACTCATATGATTCTGTATAGGCTACACAACAGTGTAAAAGAAAAACCATGTACAGCTGCAACATTAAACATGAGTCATATAAAAATCAATAGTTATGATCCAGTTTCAGTTCATAAATGAGTACTTTGACTTTAGGTACATTTAAGTGCCCAAGTGGGGTCCATTATGACCCCAGCTCTATGTTTATGTGTGCTCTTTTTAAAAAACAAACAAACAAACAAAACCCCCAAAAAACAAAAACAGGAATTGGCCCATTGGTGTGGCAAGGATAATGGAAAATTGTGTGAAATGTATGCATGTGTGTGTGGGTTTGTTTTAGCTTTTTTTTTTTTTTTTTTAAACATTCAAGGTTTGAATTGATTGTAATTTTCCACTTCTAATCACTACATTGTGACAGTGCAGTGAACCATGGCTAACAGACCAAGAGTAGCTCTGCTGCAGAAGCCTTGAAGCAGATACTTAATGTCCAAAGTTAATTTCTTTTTCCAAACCATAGTTAACTATATTAGAACTTTTCAGGATATCTGCAATAGTTAAAGTAAACAGTATGATAAACATAAATAGAGCCATCAATGGGTCAGTTTAGTAACTTGAGGGTTAATTTGAAGTATATTTTGATGCCAAAACCTTTGCATTATTTGTCCACTTAAGCAGGATTATGACTTTTACCCAAGTAAAGAGTCTAAACATTTGTTTCACCACTTTGCAAAGCATTTAGCCAATAAAAACAAGTCTTTAACCTTTGTGCAGTGCCACTTTCCATATGCACAGAGCTGCACATGAGCCTGAAGATCCTACCCAGTATTTTTCTATACTGTACTTATTTCTGATCAAATATTGTGATTTCCTGTGGGCCCCCTCCGTGCCACCTCATTTTAAAAGAAGTCCTGGAAACGCCTCTGTCTGTGTAATGCAATCAGTACAGCCTCATATATCGACCAACCTGTTCAGCATTGATAGCAGCTAAAAGCAGCCACATAAAATACACTTCCACGCTAATATAATGTCATGAAGTCAGCGACCACCAGCCGTGATTTCACTGCCGTCTTCCTCTAACTAACAGCGGCTTTACACTGTTGCTTGCTAGCCGAAACATGACAGTTTGAAACGGAAAAGATGCGGGTTAGCTACCGGTTATGTCGGGTAAAAACCAAAAGGTGCCAAACCGAGAGACTTCGGGTACAACTTACCATACCATCCCGTAGGCGCCCTCCCCAATGTAGGAGAGGTTGCTGTACCGAGGCCCGACGTCGAAGGCCTGCCCACGGACAAGCTCCGTTCCCGGCCCGGGGCTGGGGCCGCAGCCAGTAGGGGCAGACACCGCAGCTGTCGCCATTACGAGGACTGGCTTTTAAAAGGGATTTTAAATAAAAAAAGAGCGACTAAAGATTAGAAAAAAATATGTGTGTGTTTAAATCCGTCGCCGCTGTGACTGCAAATGGTTTACAGTGTGGCAGAGGCCTTTCCTGCGTGTGGAGTGTTTTTTTTTCCCTTTCCGTTAACGTGAGTTCAGAGCGACCACACCGCGGCTGTGCTGTCGCAGGCAGGCAGGAGCGCGCAGCAGAGGATGCTGCTGCAAGAAATAACGGAGGCGGTCATGTGACTCCGTGTTTTTTTTTTTTGTATTTTTTTTTTTTTAAGCTTTATTCTTATTCTACCAGAAAAATGTAAAGCATACAAATATGCATGTAAAACACTTTGGACAGGCCAGAGGAGCACTTTAGAGTACAAATAAAATGCACTTCCTTTCGAAGTCTCTTTTTTTTTTTGCTTTCCACACAGGGAATTAAGGTGCCATACTGATGCACTTTAAAAAGAGTAGAACACCGGGCTCATGTGAATTGGAACTGTATGGGGTAGGCTATGAAATGTATTTGTCAAATTTCAAATCTAACATTACATATAGTTATATTATATTATTATATTTGACGTTTTGGCGTCTACCCTAAAGTTGGATTTGAGCAGCAGAAAATCTGTAATGCTGCAAGTAAAGTTTTCATTTTCTTTCGCAATATCCTGTTGAAAATATTTTAACTCAGTGAAATGAACACAATATTTATATTTCCTGTACTAGAGCCCTACATTATTAAATAACTAAATAAGTTTGGCTGTGGAGACATCCATAGACAGATATGTAGCCAAGTGATGAAACCAACATATCTATATGTCATAATATTCTGGGTAATTGATGAAACTGGCATTTCTCCATGTCACAACACCCCAGCTAGATAAGACATCTTGACCTGATCTGACAGATCCTATGACACATTTGCGACCTTTGTGAGACTAATTTCTCTCCATTAATCTGCCTCTCTTTTGGCATTTTGTCCTCTTCCAGACTGGATGCCACATGGAGTCACTACACCATCTTGTGGAACAAACTGGTGTAACATAAAAGTCTGCTCTGTACAAATACATTTGTTCAGTGCAATCTAAAAAACAAACAAACAAGCAAACAAAAAAGCAATACATGTGTTTTGGATTTAACATCAAAGACGCTGCTTCTTCACATTAGTTTGATAGCTACAGTCAATTCTGGGAGGCTGTAAACCATTTTATTTTACAATTAGTACATTCCCTCTGCAGAATTTAACTAAAACTTTCACAGCATTTACAGGGAGCAGCATTTTTTGAAAGGTGTTGAGATGTTTTAAGATATGTGCTGCTGTTCTTTTAACTTTAGATATTTGAATGTGCTCTTCATGACTTGCCTGGTTAAATAAAGCTTACATTGACTCACTGCACCATCTTGTGGTAGCAATTGGTATTACACAAAAGTACAGCCCAGCCATAGTTCGACTTAAGCTTAATATCTCTTTAGCACAATACCCTGATGCTTTAGATATAAAGTCATAGGGGTTGTTTCTTCACATTCTGTTGATAGCTTTGGCTCATTCTGGAAGGCTTTAAACATGTTTTGAAAAAGGTTTGTCTGATTTAGACAAAACTTAACTGTAAATAACTAAATAAAAAAGAAGTGATGGAAAGAACAAGAAAGAGGAAAGAGAAAAACAGGAAAAGAAAGGAAAGGAAAATAGAAAAAATGGAGGAGAAAAGTGCAGAAGAGAGAGAAAAGGAGAGAGACTTAAAAAAATAATAATAAAAAGTACTGATTGACAGAATGTTTGAAACAGACTGTTTAGAAGACAAGGCTGTTTCACTGAATGAAATCACCTAAAACCACAACTAACCATTAATACCTCATTGTCTCCACAGGGTAAGAAGATTTCTGCGCACGTTAGCGAATGAGATCCATGAGAATTCTTTATTGCATCCAAACAGATCCAAGCCTCTAGATGGCAGTGTGGGTTAAACTTTATGTGAGAGAGGAAGTGCTGCAGGGAAAAGTTGCCAAACATTGTCAATTTTGCAGTAGTTCACAATAACATCCCTTCCTTTGTAGCCTGCTTAAATAAAAGAAGCTCAGTCTGTTTCTCTGATCGAAAACCTTTTATTTGGTATCTAAAGTGTAAATAAACTGTCTTGAAAACCAACACAAAAACAAACAAAAAGTCACAAGAGTGTATTTATGTATATGTGAGAATTGCAGCTTCTCTTTTTGTGGCACATTAGTACAGCTACCTATATAAAAGTAAAAACAAATAGATATATATATAAATAACTAAAAGTAAACAATAGCACATCTGATAATATAGTTTGTTCTAATTTTATGACAGTGAGCCACCTGCATGACAAGTGACAAAAAAACAAACAAGAAAACAAATATTTGTACGTGGATTTAATTTGCTTATATTCTTTAATATAATAGGACTATGTGATGCTATATATTGTATTTAATTTTTATTTTATAGTTGTTATGGCAGTGATCCAGCTACATGAAAAGTGACCAAAGACAGAAACAAACACAAATGAAACAACAAAAACTTGCAAGTACATTTCGTATCCTTACTGTTTAGTAAAGACTATGTGTTTGTACATATGTTGGTTTTGTCTTTGTCTCTCTATGCTCTCCTTTTTACTCTTCTCTTTACCCTCAGCTGCCAGCCAATCATGGCAGATGGCTGTCCCTCCCTGAGCCTGGTTCTGTTTGAGGTCTCTTCCTGTTAAAACTGAGTTCTTCCTCCCCACCATCACCAAGTGCTACTCATAGGGGATCATCTCATCAACTCATGGGGGTTTCTCTCTCATACTGTAGGGTACATTACTATATAAAATTGATCGAATCGACTGTTGTTGTGAATTGGCGCTATATAAATAAAACTGAATTGAACTGATTTAAAAAAATGTAGTAATAGTAAAATGATTGTAATAAAAACACTAAAAACACATGTTGTAACAATTCTTAACAAGGTTAATATAGTTAACTAACACTAAATTAAAAAAGAAAAGTAGGTGTGAAAAACACTTTAGTTAACTGAAATAAAAATAAAAAGTTGACTTTCCAAAAACATGAAAACTAAGTGAAATTGTATTGCGTACTTACAAAACTAACTAAAATAAAAAATATAATTATAACTTTATAATAAAGTTAATGAGGCGTCAACTGTCTTCATAAAGTGTTACATTTACATTGTAATATCTACTTTGAGCTTCTGAAAAATCTTCCCCAGTCAAATACCCCACATATTGTAATAATTAGGCACTAAGAAAAAGTAAGCTAAAACGGAAATAATAAAAACTAAACTGAAACAAAGAACCCTACTCCGGAAACAAATTGAAACTAAACCAGAGCCCTCGAGGGGTCTGAATTAAACTAAATGGAAATTCAAAATTCAAAATTAAATAAAAACTATAAAATATAATACGAACTATAAATACTCTGGTTACTGGGTTTGCTGTGGTAACCGTTTAATGTTTCGACTTTTATTGTGAAAAACCATGCCGGATATTGGAAGTGTGAAGCTAATAGCTTGAAGGTTAACGCTCGAGCGCTGCCCTTGACTGTCACCGACCCACGTGAGTGTGTTCAGCTACATCTCATCGTGATGCTAAGCCGGTAGTTAGCTAAACTAACCGGCTAAAATAAGAGAAACGGTACCTCAGACCGTTTGGACATCTACTTACTTCTGTAAAACAGACTGTCTTTTATTGAACTGATTTCCGGCTCGGTTCGGCTAAGATGTCCTGTAGCGGTAAATCTCTGTTGTTTTTACTGCGGCGATGTGTCGCAGTAAGACCGCTAACGGGACCAACATTGTCAGGCAGGGGTGGGTTCATTCAGCAGCGAACATGGACTTCGGCGGCCCGGACAGCCTGCCTGCAGAGATTCTGTGAGCTCCAGTCAGCAGTAAGAAGCAACCAGAACCGCTTCTGTACCAAGGTTAGTCCCAAAACAGAGCCCCGGGACATGTGTTAGCATGTGTTTGCGTCACAAATACAAACAGAAAAGTTTCAAAAAACCAAAAGGTCATTTAAAACTGATCAGTGAGGTCAGTTTACTAACCCCAAACACGTAGGTTTCGGATGAGCAGTGGAAATTTTAAGCGTCAGACACATACCTGCATTCTGGTGAATTTTATCCACAAATTTGTGCCCTATCTGCAACAATTTATCAGAATCAGAATCAGAATTATTTTTATTGCCAAGTTTGTACACAAACGAGGAATTTGTCTTGGTGTCATGGTGCAATACAGTGGTACAGAAGTGGAATATATGGAATTTATAATATATACATATATATAAATATAAATACACAGTATATACTAACTGCCTACAGATATTTAAGAAATTAAGACATGTAAATGGACAGGAAGGGGGGAGAAGTGCAAAATGTAAGTAGAACATGAAGTGCTTGTACTGAATCCAGTGTGCAAGTTATTATAGTCTGTAGTAAGTATGTGTGTTATTGTAACACATTAATTGAGCAGTGAACGGGGCGAGGGGGCGGTGTTAAGTAGTCCAACAGCCTGGGGAAAGAAACTGCTCTTGTGCCGTGAGGTACTGGTTCTGATGGACCGCAGCCTCCTGCCAGAGGGAAGCATCACAAACAGTCTATGTCCGGGGTGGGAGGGGTCAGCAGCAATCTTCCTTGCCCGTCTCAGTGTCCTGGTCTTGGAGGGAAGGCAGATTGCAGCCAATCACCTTCTCAGCAGAACAGATGACACGCTGCAGTCTGCCTTTGTCCTTGGCAGTGGCATACCAGATGGTGATGGAGGAGGTGAGGATGGATTCAATGATGGAGGAGTAAAACTGCACCATCATTGACTTCGGCAGGTTGAATTTCTTCAGCTGCTGCAGGAAGTACATCCTCTGCTGTGCCTTCTTGATGATGGAGCTGATGTTTAGCGCCCACTTTAGGTCCTGGGAGATGGTGGTTCCCAGAAAGCGGAAGGACTTCACTGTCTCCACTGGACAGGCATGAAGGAAGATGGGATCTGTTGGGGCTGGTTTCATCCTAAAGTCTACAATCATCTCCACTGTTTTGACAGCGTTAAGCTCCAGGTTGTTGTCACTGCACCAGGTCACCAGACTGTCAATTTCCCTCCTATAGGCAGACTCATCCCCACCTGAGATGAGCCCAACAAGTGTGGTGTCATCTGCAAACTTCAGGAGTTTGACAGACTGGTGACTGGAGGTGCAGCTATTGGTGTACAGGGAGAAGAGTAGGGGAGAAAGTACACAGCCTTGAGGTGAACCGGTGCTGATGGACTGAAAGTCTGAGACATGCCTGCCCAGTCTCACATGCTGCCTCCTGTCAGACAGGAAGTCAGTGATCCACCTGCAGGTGGGAGCAGGCACGTTCAGCTGGGAGAGCTTGTCCTGCAGCAGAGCTGGGATGATGGTATTAAAAGCGGAACTAAAGTCCACAAAAAGTAGCCTGGCATAAGTCC
>VUQI01012598.1:3106-19187 GCA_015106735.1 Paratilapia polleni
TTTAATTTTTTTTTTTTTTTTTTTTTTGCCATGTCCTATACACATGTAGTGGACACATATAGTACTAAATTGAGTTCCTCTTCTCTCTATATATACACTGCTCAAAAAAATGAAGGGAACACTTGATCATCACAGCATAATACGAAGTCAGATACACTTCAAATATATCAATCTGTCCATTTAGGAAGCATAAACCATTCTGAATCAATTTCACCTGCTTTGGTGCAAATGAAAGTGACAACAGGTGCACTGGAGAGGCAAAAACAAGACCATTCCCACACAGGAAATGGTTTTGCATGTGGTGGCCACAGACCATTGCTCTCTCCTTATCCCTCCTGACTGCTTTCTCTCTAGTTTTGCTTTTTGCGAGTGTCCTTGTCACAACTGGTAGCATGAGATAGTACCTGCAGTCCATTCAGGTTGCACAGGTAGTCTAGCTCCTCCAGGATAGCACATCCATACATGCCATCACAAGAAAGTTTGCTATGTCTACCAGCACAGTCTCAAGAGTGTGGAGGAGTTACCAGGAGATGGGCCATTGCACGAGGACAGCTGGATAGGGCTGTAGAAGGGCATCGACCCAGCAGCAGGACCAGTATCTGCTTCTTTGTGTGAGGAGGAGCAGGAGAAGCACTGCAAGAGCCCTACAAAATGACCTCCAGTGGGCTACTCACGTGCATGTTTCTGACCAAACTTTTCAGAAACAGACTGCATGAGGATGGCATGAAGGCCCAGCATCCTTTAGTGGGACCTATTTTCACTGACCAGAATTGGCAGGCGTGCCACTGGTTCCTCTTCACATGTGATACTGCAGGCATCATAAATGTCTGAGACAGTGTCTCCATACTCTTTCACACCTGTCACATGTGCTCAGCATGAACTAGCTTTCATCAAGACTGCACTTCTCCATATAGATAGATAGATAGATTTAGATGATAAGTTAGAGTCACAGTCAGTCAATAATTAAACTCATACCATTTTAATATGATCTCTCAGTTGCACAGGAGCAGAACAGTCCAGAAATAAGCCTGGCAGTGGAAGACTACAAAATGATGTAACATATACTGTATCAGCCAGATATTTTAGACATGCTCTATATAAGCGAAGGGGATTTGAAAATGCTGGGAAATAAATTAAACATCAAAAATGTGCAGTAAGTCAGAGTATTTGTGGAAACTGAGAAGTTAAAAAAGCAGGTGTGTATACATTAGCATCAAATGTATTTTATCAGCTACCTTAAGGTAAAGGAAATGTATCTTTTATTTTTTTACAACCTATTTAAGTATAGAAATCACCTTATTTTTTATTTTTAAGCAGTTCAAAAATAGAGCTTGTTTCTCATCTGTCAGTCTTTTACAAACTAAGTCAAGGTCTTTTTCCAAAATGCTGATTTTGATATTCAGACTATGTGTAGATCAATATCCGCCGCTAAGTAAAATACAATCATAAAAACAGATGTACTGACCACAGCTTAGTGGCTGTTGAACTACAAGCTCTGAGAGACAGTTGGTCCCCATTCAATCTTGTGGCCATTACAAAAGGGTTTGGCTGTATTTTCCACCAAAGGACAGATGTAGTTGCACTGCAGTAGAGCAGTGGAGCCATTCAGCTGTATGATTTACACAGTGTACATGTTCCTTCATACACTGCAGCATCTGTGAGTATGAGCTCTCCCCAGAAGCAAGAAAACCATGGAAGTGAAACTCATTACAGATGTGCTATATGTACAACAAAGCTGCTTTAAGGATATTGATATGGAAAAATGATTTTCAGACTGTTTCTGAATTCTTGTTTTTGATTTTATTTCTATAAATCTGAAGCTTTGTTTCATTTCATTACCTACAGGCACTTTGGGCATTAGTCAGTAATTGCAATTTGCCTTTGAGAGCCATTCACGAATTATGATCATAATCCTGGAAATACCACAGCAGGGTGTGTGGAAAGACCTTGGGAATCAGGTTAAATCTCCCCATGTGGGCAAGCACCCTGCTCAGAGAGCAAGACTAAGAGGGGATCGGCTGTCGAGCAATTTTTGTTTCCAAGGAAAAAAACATGTATACAAATTACTGACTTTGGCCCTAAAACAGAAAAACCTATAGCTGCAGTCTAACAGTGGAGGTGTTTGTTCTGCACCACATATAATAATAAAAGTCTTACTGAAATACTGGAACAGGGAAGCTGTCATTGACAAACTGTTTAACAGCACCTATGTTTTCCCACATCCAGGCATTCAGAAGCCCGGCAGCTGACCCAATAGGATGGCTGCACCTTTTTTTGCCCCCTCTGGGAGGAAGGATCTGGGTTCAGCTTTTATTCAGCTCCCTGATGGCCCCATGTGCTAATACTGCTGTCAAGTCCTGGGGAGAGAGAAGACTAATTACTGACTGCACTCTCTTCCTGCCAGTCCCCCTCTGAGAGTCATACACTGTTAATTAGACGACAATGCCAAAGAGAGCTGAACTGTGGATGAGTCCGACCTTTACCTCATGTAAACAGCATTACAAATCAAAATAAATTTTTAATCTCTCATTTCCCTTATTCTCCCTCCATTTTACAACTTCCTTGTTTACAGAGATTTTCCATTTTAACCATCCAAGTTAAGGCAGGTGCTGTTGAATAAATGCAAATGCCTTCCTATTTAAGGGCCCAACTAAATAAGATTTTAAAATGCTGTATTCCGATTTTTCCCTCTGAACTATATAACTTTTATCATTCCAATCAATATTAGATATCTGCCTGATATATTAAATATGATTTTAAGCCTGAGCCATAACAGCCATGTTAGAATATCTGTGAAACTGCACCAAAGCTCAGGGATAAACACTAACCTCAACATACTGACATTCTCACAATCACACAATGAGATCACAAGTGCTAACATGCAAATGCCACCAGTTTACTTTAGATTGTTAGCATGCTAATGTTTGCTAATAAGCACTAAACCAAAAGCATAAAGGAGGCTGGTGGGATATTATGGGTGGGTAAGGATAATATTGGACAAATAAAACTCTGGACCCAAAGATGGCCTGAAGAAGAATTGGAGGAGCAAATCAAATTTCCTGTAGCCATTTATATTTCACCTATTACCATAACTGTCAGCCTATTTGTGGCTCACTATCACCAAATTCATAAGGATTCATCCTCTGAAATAGTTAAGACTTTTCAGTCTGGACCAAATGGCACTATCATTACCACAGTCATGTTGCTAGTGTGGCAAAAAACACTATTTTATTGTGTTGTGTTCCTTTAGGAGGCAAAGCAATATTGTGCATTTTATGAAATATGAGCACTACCTGTTTCACTGTTAACAGGTGATAAAAAGTGCCTTCAGGTACATAATGCTGAAGGTAACTGGGGTGCAAAGGCTAGACTCTGTTGGTCGGGGTGCAATTAGTGATTATCTTTAGGCTACGCTGACGGATTCTGTTTTATTGATGTAATTATCAATGTTTAACCAGATGTTTGGAGGTTAAACGCCTCCCCCAAAGGCAATCAGAAATGTTCTTTCATAAAACAACTCTCATTCATAGGTCTGATTTAAACTGCACGTCAAAATGGCACCAGACACAGCTCCCCTGTTTGTGTACCAGAAAATATGACAACAGTAATGGACAAATACTTTTATTCAGTTCCACTTTTTGTTAAATACAATTCTCTGGAAACAAAAGTTGTAGAATATGTTTAATTAGAAACTGGCAGTCAAAGTCATCTTCACCTTTCAGTTGATTTCTTTAACCTAACTGATTGTTTACACAACAGGCAATATTCCTTCTAAAATACATACACACAGGTACACTCAATCACAATGTTAACATACAGGATGTTGTTAAAACCTGCTGCAATGCTGAGCAAAGAAAAGCTTACTGCGACTATATCCTGAGAATCATAAAAAATAACTGTACCAAAGGCTAAGCTCTCAGTATATTGATATACTCTTTGGTAATCTCTGAATTCCTCGAGTTAAATATTCAGATCATCTGGTAAATTTGTTTTAGAAAGGATTAAATGATGTCTAAGCCTCATCAGGAAGGGCAGCAACACTGGCAAGAGCTGGGATGAGCCTCTCGTACACGCTGATGCCTTTCAGGAAGACTTGCTCGTTCAAGTACTCGTTGTGATCGTGCAGCAGGATTGGTGTCCAGTTCATTGGAGAAAAGCCAATAGCAGGAATACCCACCTAGATCATTAAACAAACAGTATTTAAACACAGGAACTGATTGCTCCCAGTAATGTCAAATATCATGATGAATAGATGACAGAAAAGTCAAATGACTCACAGAAGGAAATTTCCTATTGCTCCCCATTTACAAACCCACTCAATTCTTATACTCACCGCTCGGATAAAACGGCTATCTGTGGCAGCAGGAAAGATCTCCTTTTCCAAAGTCATATTCCTACAGTAGAGATGATCATATGAGACTTGGCCGTACATTAGACAGTATGTTCATGCTTTTTGTTACTTTTTTGTTTTAGATAAAAATTATATGGGTAAGAATTTTCAAAATGCACAAAAGTCCGTACAGCCTATGTTAGAAAGGCTTATAAAGCACAAATAAAAAGTCATTTATGTGTAAATCTCAATGAAAAAAGAAAATTCTAGTGTCTCACAGATGCTGCCCCAAGTAATTGTGACAAACCTTTCCAAACACAAGAAGCAAATTGTGAGAGTTGTGTGAACATTTGCAGCTAATGTGTGAAGACTCAGAGGGAATATTTTAAAAGGGTTATGTAAGCAGATTACAAGGATATAAAATTCAGATTTATGATTCCCTAATTCGGTAGTCATTTTAAATTCTAAACATTAAATTACTCATCTGGTGTACATTAATATAAAACTTACGTTGTTCAATAGTAAAATTACTCAAGTTTTAACGGAAAATCAAAACACACTGTTTGAAGATATCACCAGTGTTAGAGGCTTCTGTATGAAGCCAAAACAGAGGTTAAAGTTGTCACCATACACAGTTGGCAAGTGGAAAAAACAGTGATCATCTGGTTACAATGAACCTTTTTGCTGTAAAACCTTGGGCCCTGGCATTCATGTGGATGTTACTTTAGCATGTACATCTCACATAAACACTGTTGCAACCCAAGCAAAGCCCACCATGCTATAAGCACTGCATGTCAGCAGCAGCCTCCACCAGCCAGATAATGTGACCCACCATACCACAGAAACAGCTCAGACTGGGTTCAAGAAATATGACAAAGAGTCCAAGTGGCTGACACTGCCTCCTGACACCCCAGACCCCATTCCCATCATGCAAGATATGCTGGATGCTGAATACAGAGGCCTCATTGAGCAGTGCACAGGACCGAAAGGATCTGCTGCAACTGTCCTAGTGCCACAAACCACAGGACACCTCCCGGGGTCCTGTGCCCATGCTTGCCAGTTTAGAGCTATTTTGGCCCTCATTTCCATTTTTTAGCAGATGTTTTAACAGGAAATAATACACAGTGTATGGAGTCCCTTTAAGGCGTGCATTCCTTTCTATTAATCTAACGGCATCTTAACACATCAGATTCATGTCTGAATGAACGGCCTAGTCACATTAGCATAAAACTGAGATTTGAAGTGACTGAATGACAGACTGCAGTTACTTTAACAGACTTGTGAAGACAGGAGTGTTGTGTATTCCGGGTCTGAAAAAGGATTTAGTCTACTCACATTTCCTTGCAGGCAGCACTGAAGGCACTCCACCATGGATCATTCTCTTCTGTGGTTGTGACATTCTGGTTCATGTGTTTCTGCAGCAGATAACAGCAAATTTAAACCATTTGGGCTTACAGAACAAACCAGCAGCAGTCTTATAACTGACAGCATGTACACTGACCTGAGCAAATTCATAAGTGACATCTTCTCCTGCTTCCTTACACCACTGCTTGATCTGTTTCTCAAACTCCTGGTAGAACAGTAATTTAAGGGTCAATGTAGAGTCACCACAGAGCTTAAAGGCTTGACACTATGGCTTGCAGACATCTGCATAATTGTATGAAAAAGTTACACAGACACATAAACATAAGTGCGACCACTTACACACCTGCAGATTTACTGTAGGTGGTATTCTTAGGTCAAAGCTGACATCCATTTCAGCTGGGACGACATTGTAGGCCACACCCCCTTTGACCATAGTCATATTCACTGTGGTGACGTCACCGAGTGTGAAACACTCACTGGTATTTAGCCTGAAACACAGAATGTAGTAATGAAAAGGTACAAGGTGATGAAATCTAAAAGACAGTTGTAGTTTTGCAAGATCAACATTTAAATACAACTCCTTATCAAAGACAGCCACACCTTAGAATATTTGTAAACAAATGGGACACAAAAACAACACAAGTGCTGATGAGCTGATCTGTAGTTTTACAGCAGTTATAGGGAATTTAGAATGTATGCACCCGTAAGGCAAGAGACTGAGGGATTCAAATCCACAACCTAGATATTTATGTCATAAATTTTCAGGTATCACTATGTGTAAACATGTACCAGATGGCCTGAAGACAGTAAAAATGGAAGAACGTTTAATAAACTACAAATTCTATTTAAGTAATTTCCTTAATTCATGCACCTTTGTTTCCTTTCAGAGCAGTGTCACAGTCTCCCTCCTGTGGCAGGTCAGAAAAAATGTGGGAGCTTACTGCCACAACTGTATAGTCCATAAATAAGGGCTACTTACATTTTCCAATGTAAACATAAATGAGCAATTTTTAACTGTACAGATGGTTCATTAAAACATGTTGCTCAGGGAGAAACTAGCTGTAAATACACCCATAGGCAAATTAAACCATCGCTTGCACAGTTGGAACAGATTTACAAACTTTGTGAGCAACTTTCAGGACAACATGTCACTTCCAACTAACTCCAAAGAGGTGTATTATTAAGAAAATCTATGACAGCATTTACACTACCATTGTAAAGTGTCTCACCTGTGTTTTTCCTTCTCTCTAAAGTTCAGGAAGGAGTTCATGACATGCCGCTGTAAGAAAATGAAAAGATGTGTGTTGTCACTGACATCTTCTATCAGTTCTTGTAACAAAAGCTTTTTTCTGTTTGAACAGCTTTATTAACCAGTAACATTACACAGATACGTACCAGCTTCTCAGCAGCTGTATTCTCCACAAACCGAGACCCATGACCTGGACTGCCTGGGCAATGGACAGTAATCCCTGAAAGCAGAAGTCATCCTGCTTGACTCAAGACACACTTTATCATCTCTAAGTACTTAAAAACAAACCTATGCTGAATCTGACAAGATGTGTGAACGCTTCACATTCTGTGTGTATTTTATACTCACACCAGGGGTTCCTTTCTCCATAAAACACAGTGAAGGCCTCAGTAGGATTGGCCAGACCTGCAGAACACACACGCCAAACAATTAAATACAGTTCAAGATTCATATAAAATAAGGGTAGAGGCTCAAGATGTATTGACTCGCACTTCTGAGCATACATTTACCTTTGGTTTGCATAATGGTTAATATGACACCCTTTTTTTTTTTTTGGCTGTCAGACTTTAACCCCAGTGAACACATATGTGACGCAGCATGCAAAAACCAGGCTAAAGTCCAAAATTTTCATTTTTTTACTAGGGAAAAAAAAAAATGAAAATTTTAGGAAACGTTCAAAATTTCTAGATTAACATGCAAAAAAACTGATTCAGAACAATTAACTTGAAGATGTCAAACTGTGTCAATTCTTTGAATTAATAGTCACTTCTCCGTTAGGTTGACAAGAAACCATCGATTGATCACAATCCACACAGCGTTATCGACACAGGCTAAAGACGGAAAAGTCACCAGCATCACTAAGGGGGCAAATTTCACTGACTGGTTGCAACCTTAGGCGTGTGTGGCTGTGCTGAGCGAGGGTTTTCTCTTCATAGCCGAGAGGTTTGCTGGACGAGGTAAAATAGCGAGCTGTTTATTTACAGTTTATGCATCAGAAACTGTTCAATAAACGACATTTTTCAGACATAGGTTTGAGAGATATTTGCAGGCAGTGAAGTTAAGATAAACATTGGAAATTTTAGAAAGTCCGGTTGTTCTTGATTGCATGTTTGCTTGGCTGTTTTTGTGCGTAGTCATGATTCTTGGTCTACATCTCTGGTTGGCTTTCCGCATGCTCTGTCACATATTCTCTCTTACTCTGCAAACACCTGATCAAACCAAATGCTGGCTCTGTTTCAAACGCTGCCATGCAGACAGGTTTATTTTTATCCTGGGCATGGACAATGTCAAATCAAGCAATTCACATACAACATGGATTTTTTTTTTTTTAGACTTACATTTACTTCAAATTATTTAAAAAAAAAAAAAACAACAAAAAAAAAAACAAAAAAAAAAAACACCCTGTCTCAGTGACAAAGTTAAGAAGTTCAGAATTTTTAACTGGTGTTATAAAAATAAAAACCTACAACACCAGAATGAAGTTACAATCCCAACTCTATGGTTTCTGTCTCACCTCACCCCTCCTAACAGAGAGAAAAACAAGAAAGCCTAGTTAGTGCTGATCATAAGGAAAAACACTTCCATCAACACTTCCAGCCTTCCCAGAGTGACATTCGTTCTCTCCAAAAACACTGTTTAAGGCTGAGGCTGAATCAGGTCAGCAGCATAAAGGAGAGACACAACCACTGTGTGTAAAATGAAAAATATGAGTAGAAAATTAACATTATGCATGAACAACAATAAGTAAATACAAAATTTGTTCAACAGCGGTCATGCTGTAATTATTTAGGACAATACATTAACGAGTACTGTCTGAGGATAAGAGGTTTTTCTGTGGACATAATTTAAACTCAACCCGTTTATTCTGGTTTTGATTCATTTACTTTTGAAAAATGATGCAAATGTTGCTGTTATTTATCTTTTCTACCTTCATCAAGGGCAAAGCCGATGTTTAATTTGTGAAACTCCGGCTGCTTCACAAATGTCTCCATTCCCTTGTGACCTCCAACTTCCTCATCTAAAAAGAAAAAAAATAAATAAGTGACTACAACTCAACAAGAGTTGGAGAACAAATTACATCCTTATTAAAGGCTGCACACTTGCTTTCAATCATTATGGCTGATTAGATGTCTGCTCAGCCTAAAGCTGGGTGGAGCAATGTAAATTCACTAACTCCCAAGAACCAGCGCCTCCGCCCCAAACTGGTACAGTGGTGATTTGTTGCTGAATGGTGTGTTGTTTCAATTTAATTTATTCAGGCTTGAATCAAAGGCTTTGTGTGGCGAGCAGACAATAGATACTGTACAACATGTACAAACAGATTCAGGAAACAATGCACAGTCTGATACACATATTTAACATGTCTATACTGGCTAAATCTGAACGGATGAGGTCCTGTAGTCCAGGTTACATCTCCTCGACCTACTGCTGCCCTGATCAGCTAATGGAGATAACACTTAACACATAGTATGTTTTCCTGCATCAACAATATGTCAATACATTACAAACAAATTACAAACAGAAGAGAGAGGCATTTAAAAGTCTTACCAGGAACAAACATTAGATGCACAGTGCGCATCGGTCTCCATCCCTTTGCCTTCAGCCTTCTGACTGCCTGGATGTACCTACACAGAACAAAAGACACAGCAGATATATGACAGGAACAAGAAAGAGAGTGTGAACTGACAGTATGCAGGCTGAGTGAGCGGGTGTTAAATCGGGTGATTCTCATAGAAAATAAATGCAAGAGATCATCACAACAACACTAGAGCACAAATCCTGTTTAATAAAGCAAGTTATCAAGGCAGGTTATACCCACTGTATAGTTACACATTTCATGTCCTGTGATCCACGGGCATAAATGTTGCCCTCTGCATCTTTGAAAGCACTGAAAGCATCGTACTTCCAATGTTCCTGGAGAAAAGATTGATATCAAATCTGTTTTTTTCATGTCTAATACAGGTGATAACAGGATTGTAACGCCACAAACAGAGACAGATGCCATACCTGGTAAACAGGTACAACATCTGTGTGGGAATTCAGTAAGATGGACTTCAAAGTGGGATTCGTTCCTTCCCATGTCATGATGGATATGACTCTACCCGGACAAACCTAAAAGCAGAAGACATCAGAGACAGGAACTTTTTATAAATACTGTCTTGTCCCTGCATCACGTAATCAACTGCTCTCTGAATGCAGCGGCATCAGTGTCACACACCTCGATCTTCTTCATGGGTAGCTCAAGCTCCTCTGCTATTCTGTCTAGGAACCTAAGAGCAGCATCTATAAAAGAATAAACAACATCAAACATTAATACTTGAGCGAAAATTCTGAGTCATAGCTCCTGCTCTTGTTAGCTGTGTTGGTACTGTTGGACTCTCTCTTACCATTGATACATTTTTCAGCCACATTTAGGTCAGCTTGTGATAAGCAGTCTAAAGATCCTCTAGCTTGCCACTCTCTCTCTCTCACTTCTTATACGATTACTAAATCTCTCAGGGCAACTGGGACACACAGACCCTGTTTACATTTGGTTGTAACCACGCTAAATACATATGTAAACAATCAACATCACAAACTGTGATTGGATCACTCACTCAAACCCCTTACTAAGGTGGTCTGGGATACACTGGCTTTTAAAGTATAAATGCAAATGTGTGCTGATCCGTCCCCAGCAGGGAATGTTATCATTGCAGGACACTGTGTCCTTTTTTCATTTCATCCTGCATCCCTTGTTCAAATCATAAATGTTTTTTGTCAACTGCTGTTGGAAAAGCTCTCGGTTGACAACAAATGGATGTATTATCTTTCCAACTGTAATCTGATTGCTCAGGACACATTTTAAAACCAGGGTCATAGTCCCTCCAAGTAGTTGTTGAGCTTGGTACGACTCCAAACTCTGGTTGTGCTGTAACAATGAACCTTACCCAGGATCACATGTTTTTGGTCCACATTTATTTTTGGTTGTTTTTTTTTTTTCTCCCCTCAACCTTGTGTTGAGACTCAACACCAGGTGTGACCACTGAACTGAAAACTTTTTCGCCTCTCTTTTTTAAGACTTTCTGCTTCATATTTAACTGTGAGCATTTAATGCTTAACTGATGCAGATAAGAAGTGAACTTTGATTAGACCATGATGCCACTCATACAGCCAAATCCATTTCACAGTTTCTTACAAAAAGCACAAGTACTATTTACAGTACATTGTATTATTTTGTACAAAGAAAGTGGCAATAAATAATGCTACAGTAAAATAACATGAAAATGCCTTACATTAAAAACACAAACACCACAGAAAAAGATAATTAGTCAAGCAGCTGTTTTGACTCCCTTAAAGACAAATGCATCCCAAAATTCAGTTGTAATATCTCTAACCTCAGTGTGTTGTGATAAAAGCATCTCACCATAGTCGGGCTCTGGGTGGACAGTTTTGAGCCGGAGGTAGTCTCTGAACAGAGTTACAGAGTGGTCTTCTCCCTCAGGAGAGCTCTGTACGCCTCCAACACCCGGATCATCTTTGTCAGGTAGCATGGTGTGATTTATCCTCTCCCTGAGGACGTAAGAGACAACACACGGAATATTACAGTCAAGCAAGTCAGGCTCACACGGGAAATATCTTATTGTCTTGTCTCTGGTACAGACATTACCCTAAAACCGGTTATAGCTGTCTCCTTTTACTGCTGCCATGACCTTACCTGCTTAAAGCACCTCAGCTGCTGCAGGAACTATTTACTGATAAAAGCTAGCTACCCTTGGGCGAGTTTACTTGTTTCCCTTTTTTTGGTACAACCTCCAGCGGCGTCTTTTTCTAACTAGCAGAGACTGAAGGTAAGCGGCGGAGATTACAACACAGCAAAGGACGCATATGTTTTTATTCCAACCCGTTACATTAGTTGTTACTACTTACAGTAAACACCAGGTGGAGCCGGGCAACCTTCTGCTAGTCAGGTGAGCAGAGTAAACAGGCTATGTGTGTGTGTGTGTGTGCGCGCGTGTGTGTCAGCTGACATGCTGCTGGCTTCCTGCCCTTCAAAATAAAAGTCCCCTAACTGTTATAACCAGTATGAATTTGCATTTTCTGCTGCTCCGTTTCAGGGATTAAACAAACAAACAAAGTAGACAGACACAGTAGGCATGTCTACAACTCTTCTTCCTTCTGCTGCTCCCTTGAGGGGTCGCTACAGCTCATCTTCCAACCCTCTGCGTGTCCTCCTTCACTACATCTATATTATATATTAAAAATTTAGAAAAAGTAACAGTATCAAAAGTAATTTTTCAAACCGTCAATGTTTTGTTTTGTTTTTTTTTTGTATTACTTAGTAATTATTCATGTGTAAACAGACCCATATTTCAAGTTTCAGCTTTCTCCAAAGGGGACTTAACAGAAGTGCTGGAATAAATGTAACAATTTGTGTCAACAAATTAGTGTCTATAAAAAAAAAAACTAAAAAAAAAAACGTCTGAGTCTGCATTATATGGAGCAGGTTATCATCAAGGATGTCTCTGTACATTGCTGCATTCATCTTTCCCTCAACCCTGACTAGTCTCCCAGTTCCTGCTGCTGAAAAACATCCCCACAGCATGATGCTGCCACCGCCATGCTTCACTGTAGGGATTGTATTGGCCAGGTGATGAGCGTTGCCTGGTTTTCTCCAGACATGATACTTGGCATTCAGGCCAAAGAGTTCAATCTGTGTTTCATCAGACCGGAGAATTTTGCTTCTCATGGTTTGAGAGTCCTTCAGGTGTCTTTTGGCAGACTGCAGGCAGGCTGTCATGTGCCTTTTACTGAGGAGTGGCTTCCATTTGGCCACTCTGTCATACAGGCCTGATTGGTGGAGTGCTGCAGAAATCGTTGTCCTTCTGGAAGGTTCGCCTCTCTCCACAGAGCAACACTGGAGCTCTGTCAGAGTGACCATCAGGTTCTTGGTCACCTCCTTGACTAAGGCCCTTCTACCCCAATAACTCAGATCGACTTCATGGCTTGGTTTGTGCTCTGACATGCGCTGTCAACTATGGGATCTTATATAGACAGGTGTGTGCCTTTCCAAATCATGTGAAATCAACTGAATTTACTACAGGTGGACTCCGATCAAGTTGTAGAACCATCTGACGGATGATCAGTGGAAACAGGATGCACCTGAGCTCAATTTCGAGTGTCACGGCAAAGGCTGTGAATACTTATGTACATATTTTGTTTTTTTTATTTTTAATACATTTGCAAGAATTTCAAGCAAACTTTTTTCACTTTGTCATTATGGGGTATTATGTGTAGAATTGTGATGTGAAAAATGAATTTAATCCATTTTGGAATAAGGCTGTAACATGACAAAATGTGGAACAAGTGAAGCGTTGTATAGCACTGTATATAAACACATTAGTTCAGTTCCATACATTTTTTTCCTTCTCAGCATGGTAGTGTGGTAATTGAAACATACAAAGTCCACTTTTTTTTGTTTGTCTTTATTTTAAGCAATGCACATATCTTTCCTTTCGGCATGATTGTCCAAACTCATTGAAAATATTTTACATGCAACTTCAGCATTATATAATACATGAGTTGCTTTTTAAATTATGTTTATATTGTTAACACTCGTTTATAAATTTTTTTTTTCTATTACAGTATGCATCAAGTCTGTTTGCTTTTGTTTCGCACAGCATATGTTTAATGGAAGCCAGAATGGTTACCAGATATTTTAATAAATGCTATGTGTTAAATGTGAAACTAACAGAAGCTTTCAAACACAGGTAGAAGCAACATTTGCTTATTTACAGTAACCTACATGTCACCTACAAAAATGGTAACAGTCACGCAAACACGTTAATATTTTACATGCAACAAGGAACAAGTAAAACAATAAACAAAATTCACCAATATAAAAGTTTGACTTTTTTTTTTTTTCCACCAAGGTGAGCTGAACTACTCTCATGTTTTTAGGTGACAATGGAATTCTGAAAAATAATACGTTTGTGGCAGCAACATCTGAAATACTACGCTGTTAACTGTAAATTTTTAAGCATTTTCCAAACCATAGAGTGGTGACCTGTGCAGGGTGTAACCCGACAGCTGGGATAGGCTCCAGCTCCCCCAAGACCCTGAATTTGATAAGCAGTTAAGAAAATGGATGGATGGATGTTCCAAAGGTACTCCCATGCCAAAGACCCTTTTTCGGGAAATAATTCTGCTGATTTTAGTCACCATAGTAAACCACTGATTAGCGGGTGCGGCTACGGTCAAACAGTCCAAAAGTTGACCTATGTCTTTTCCTAATCACTATTCCTTGACCTCAGTGGAAAAAGTCATGATGTAAAGGAAAGATGTGAAGGAAGATTTGACTGCAATTCCATTAGACTACACAGTAATGTCATGGCAGATGTTGCTGACGTGTGTCTGCCATGAAACGGCAATATTTCAAAAACTGACTGGACTTTTTTATAAAAAGAAATATATTTATAAAATGTAATTAAATGCTTGTCACATTGAGATTAGTTGCGCTTCCTGTTCGCTCATATTTTCTTTTCCTGCTGGAGAGATTATCCAGTGTCACTCCTCCCTTTATGAAGGCTTCCTGTGACTGAAGTCAAGTCAATAATCTTAAAGGGCAAACCTTAAATTCAGTGCTCATTTTGATATAGTTCATATCTTTATTTAAAGAAGTTTATTTTTGTTTTTTGTTTTTAAATAAATCTACATTCTTCACACAGAGCAACAACATAATAAGAAGCAGATTTTATTACAGCAGCCTAGTGTTTGTAGTCCGCCTGTGGGTTTATCAGCCTGTCACTGAAAGTTTAAAGCGTATCGGCAGGTTATGGCATGACATCGAAACTAATGGAACTGAACTGAAATGAAATGGAACTATTTACACGATCTGCGTCACTTTTCAGTTATGCTGATTGTTTTCATGAAAGGTCGGGATGGTGCGTCGCTTTGAACTGTGGGTTGGCATTATCTCCTTTCCTTTCATAAAGGATGGTCCAGTGTATCCTCTGCTAAAGGAGGTAATAAAGGAAGCACTGAAGCACATTTCTTTAGTATTTAGAGATTTCTCCTATTATGATTCCCGGGCACTACACTCAATTAAGTTAAGAGCCTTCCCCATTAAAACTGACTATTCCACCCCAACCCAGGTATTTCTTTCCCCCCACCCATCTTTCTGCCTCCTATTTCTCCACTCATTTCAGTTTGCTGAGGAATTCGATCAATCCTTGGTGAAATTCTCTGGGTTTGTCCATGTAGCAGGCATGGCGAGCTCCTTCCAACTTCAGCACGAAGTGATTTGGAAGTTGTACAAGGTTCTTGTGGGACTGGGCACCCAGATTTGTGTCCAGGGCTCCGAACACGATCAGAGTCGGAGTCTGAAAAGCACACAGGACTGAGAAGTCAAAAAGGAAGAGGACCCCTCTGCTGCAAAATAAAAAATACTGAGCAATACAGTTTTCTGACACAATTGTGTGTTAAGTCTACTGTAACCAGCTGAGTTATTTAAGGCTCATATATTTACTACATAACAGTGTGTTAATGCTAACAGCAGTGACAGAAAAGGGTATAGATGTCATGATGTACACATTGATAACTTTAAAATACAGCTGTAAATATACTTGGCACAAAAAGTAAGGAAATTTGTGTTTGGTTGATTATTTCTTTGTTGTAACAATGCTTCTTGGCAATAAATCTCATACCATTGGAAAGCCTGTTTATTTCCTTTTAAATGGTGCCACATTTGTAAGGAA
Source organism: Paratilapia polleni (assembly GCA_015106735.1). NCBI lineage: Eukaryota > Metazoa > Chordata > Actinopteri > Cichliformes > Cichlidae > Paratilapia > Paratilapia polleni. The sequence continues at coordinate 18,783 of VUQI01012598.1, forward strand.
AATGCATTTGTAGGTTGAGCAACAGAGCCGAGTATGTGGGTTGCGAACAAGAAGAACTTGCCAAATCTTCTCTGCCAATGCCAAGCAGCTTATTCTGCTATTGACTCTTGTTTGGTGTCGTTCATTGGATTTGGATGATTGAAGTCTGAAGAAACAAGACATATTGGCAATTCAACAATTTATTCATTTAACAAACAGGGGCCTCAGTAGCATGTGGAAGAACCATACACAGCCACAACAGCCTGGCATCTCCTCCTCATGCTGGTCACCAGCTTGGTCACCCACTGCTGTGGGATGGCATCCCATTCTTCAACCAGCATTTGTCGCAAGTCAGCCAATGTGGTTGTGTTGGTCAGTCTGGCACAAGCAGCACGCCCAAGCTGATCCCACAAGTGTTCAATGGGG
>VUQI01012599.1:3585-15908 GCA_015106735.1 Paratilapia polleni
GGGGCACTGAAGTATGTTTGTGTGCCAGAGAAATTCAGTGCATAGCATGTCTAAGTAGCTACTTTGAATATTGTTTATTTATTGTTTTAACTCAGAATTTAGATTTTTACTTTTCCAGTTTATCTTCTGTTCTAAAGGAAGAAACTTATTTCTCCTGTGTTATGTTATTAAAAATATGTTTTGCTCCAACACCCAAAAAAAAACACACAAAAGATTTTGAGTGTAAGTTTGAAAAATTGTTTTTGAGCAACGTGTTTGTCGTCTGCAGTAACACCAGCTTTCACTTCTTATAGGCGTGTTTTAGTTTCCTTGCCCACAGGTCTTTTAGGGTCATCGTGGGTCGGAGTGACATAAATTTTGTTATCAGACACTGAGCACGAGGCTCTGTGCGGATGTCCATGTGCCTAACTTCCAAAAAGTATAACAAGAATGACTACTCGTCCGTGGTGTCTGCTGTATAATCCCTGCTTTAGCTGGTGTCTGTTTATGTGGAAGCAGTTGTTGCAGCTGTGTTATACTGGATATATACAGTATTTGGTACCAGAAGTTCCTTTGGTTCTCATTTTATCTTGTGCAAGTTAAAGAGGGATGCTTGGCAACTATTATTAGCAATACTATTTACTAATACTGTTTTGTGCTCAGATAGATAGATATCAAACAGATTGTTGCAGGAAATTCAGTAAACAGATCAGATGTCACAAAGTGCTTCACAATATAACATATGTGCTAAATTATTTGTCTGTTTTTTGTTTGTTTTTTTTACAGATCATTATTACTGTTTTGTGAATAGGCAAAAGCTAAAGTCTTAACCACTTATGAATTTACTCAAAGCCTGCATATACTGAAGCTCTCAAGATGGACAGTCGAATAGAATGGTAACAATTCTAGATGCTCCCCAGTGGCAGAGTTCAGGCTGTTTGCCTGTGGGCTGATGTGGAGTGAATGGCCTTAGAAGCTCTAGGCTGGTCTATGTGTGGCCCGGCTGGTCCAAGTCAGCAGTAATGACTGGCTTTGGCCAGCATGCCTGTTAGTGTGAATGGGGTTACTCTGGGCAACACCTTTTCAGCTGGGTCCTATGAAGTCCCCAGTATGGTGGTCTTTGTCCACACAAGGGCTGTCCTCTCAGCAAAAAGAGCTTCTTTTTTGTGAGGACTATCAACTGGTGATGGATTATACCCACCCTTCTTTATTCATCCGGGCAGAGTAACAGACACAGATGCGAGCGAGTATACATACACTCTTACGTATATGTAGATATGTATGTAAGGTCACAATCAGTATAATAAGCATTACATGCACAGATGTGTACAATTTTATTTGGCATACTTACAAAGGGTTGACCTCACATGCTTTCACACAGTTTATTTGTTGTCCCCCACACATCAATTATGTGTGGGGACATATGTTGTCAGATTAATCTTCTCTCCATGTCTTCTGTTACAGTTTGTACTGTTTAACCTGGTTCTTGAAGATTTAGCAGGTGAACTTGATAGCAAAACCTGCACAGGCAATTGGAGAGAATGGCCAACTCCACTGTAAAGAACTGGCTAGTGATTCTTACACACAGCCTCTGCTTAACCTCTGTTTAATCTTTGTTTCAGCTTCTTATCCAAGGAGGATGATAAATGCTGCATTTTTCAATCGCAGACACACATGACACAGAGTGCTGTGTCATGTGTGTCTTGTGGCTTACATTGCAACGATGCTATGTGCAGATTGTTAGTAAGAGAGGTAATGGCAGATTTAAGTTCACAAACTTGTCATTGTAGTGTTAATATCATCACGTACAGCAATGAAAACATTTGAAATGGCTGATGATATATTGTTGTGTTCTCCTTATATCTTAGTCTTGCCTCATTCAGTCCTGTTCTTTTACTTGTGCACTAGACTTTGTCTGTGAGAGTCATTACCCCCACCCCTCCCAAGGGGTCAGCCACTTACCCAGGCTGACACAGTAACCTCCAGACGACCTTTCGCTTTGCCAAATGTTATGCCTGTAAACTGTGTGAACTCTTATCACAGCACAAATGATGAAAGAAAAACAGGACTTGCTAGTGGAGCTAAAGCTGGTTTTAGGTAACCCTAGATGTACAAGTCTGCTTTGTGCACTCATGTTGTAAGTACCTCTGTGTGACACATGCATAGGAAAGTAGCCGTGTGTGTCTGTCTGTCTGTTTTTGTACATGGGTGTGCGCACTTGTAGACTGAGTGCAGCACAGAAAAATTCATGAATAATAGATGACAAAATATCAGTGGAAATGTTCTTGGTTTTATTTTTTTAAAGATTGTATTTATTTATTTATTTATTTTTGGTTTATGAAACTGTGACAGAAACCAGCACGGGGATCTTAAAAGAATAGTACAAATTTTTAAGGAAACTCCTTAAAAAATTTGTAAAGAAACAGTCCAGAACATAGCACTCCACAAAAACATGGTTTTAGTACATATTAAATATTTGATATATACTGTTAGAGGGATTTAGCATTGTTAGCAGTATAATGTTGCTACATTTGGACAGAGTCTATTTCCCACTGTTTCCAGTATTTATGCTAAGCTGTAATAAGTGGTGCTTTCTCTAGATTCATATTGAGAGAAGAGATATGAGTTGTTTTAGTGCAATATCTAATCAGCCAGTCACATGGCAGCAATTCATTGCATTTAGGCATGTAGACGTGGTCAAGACGACCTGCTGATGTTCAAAGTGAGCATCAGAATGGTGAAGAAAGGTGGTTTAAGTGACGTTGAACGTGGCATGGTTGTTGCTGTCTGACTTGCTGGTCTGAGTATTTCAGAGTTCTCTGAGTGAAAATGCCTTATTGATGCCAGAGGTCAGAGGAGAATGGCCAGACAGCTTCGAGCTGATAAGAATGCAAAAGTAACTCAGATAATCACTCGTTGCAGCCAGGGTATGCAGAAGAGCATCTCTGAATGAAACTTGAAGCAGATGGGCTACAGCAGCAGAAGACCACACTGGGTGCCACTCCTGTCAGCTAAGAACAAGAAACTGAGGCTACAATTTGCATGGACTTACCAAAATTGGACAACAAAAGATTGGAAAAACGTTGCCTGATCTGACAAGTCTCGATTTCTGCTGCGACATTCAGATGGTAGTGTCAGAATTTGGCATAAACAACATGAAAGCATGGATCCATTCGGCCTTGTATCAACAGTTCAGGCTGCTGGTGGTAGTGTAATGCTGTGGGGAATATTTTCTTGTCACCTTTTGGGTCCCTTAGTACCAACTGAGCATTGGTTAAATACCAAAGCCTACCCGAGTACTGTTGCCATGTCCATCACTTTATGACCACAGGGTACCCATCTTCTGATGGCTGCTTCCAGCAGGAATTTCTTGAACATGACAATGAGTTCACTGTACTCAAATGGCCTCCACAGTCACCAGATCTCAATCCAATAGAGCACCTTTGGAATGTGGTTTAACGGGAGATTTCCATCATGGATGTGCAACCGCAAAATCTGCAGCAACTGCGCGATACTGTCATGTCAGTATGGACCAAAATCTCAGAGGAATGTTTCTAGCACCTTGTTGAATCTATGCCACAAAAAATTAAGGCAGTTCTGATGGTAAAAAGGGGTCCAATGCAGTATTAGCAAGGTGTACCTAACAAAGTGGCCGGTGAGTGCATGTTTGATATAAAGACTTACAGTGGCCACAAACCTTGATTTTTTTTTAACCCTAAAAACAATGGAGAAATGGTACACTTTGCCTATAGCCACTTTAATAGTTGGTTAATAATTGTAGTCCTGTTTCTTTTCTTACTAAATCATTTTTTAATTCTTACAAGTATGATTATTAAAGCAGGAGATTAGATAACCTGCTCTTCTGAAGTTGTCAGTGGGGTTTTAGCTTGAGGACGTCAATACCAGAGTCACGGTTTGAGGGGTAAAATGTGTGTTTGAAGGATGGAGGGCACAAGAGGTCCCCCAGATATGCTGTCATAACCCATGCACCCATCTTTTTGCTATGGGCCTATCGGTAGTGAAAGCAGCACTTAGATATGTTTGTACTCTTCGCCCTCTATCCCTCTCCCTTTCTCCCCAGGCACCATGTCACTCCAGGGGCAAACCAACACTCTCTGGCTATGCCCAAGTTCATAACACCAACTAACCCCCCCCTTTACTATCTACCATCACAAGGGTCAATGTGCCCTCACCCTACAATGCCCACGGTCCATACCAACACTGCCCTCCAAAGAGAAACAAAACTGAACTGAAAAGAGACAAAATGGCCCCACACTGCTTCCCTGTCAGAGCTCTTGACAGGCCCAAGCGGAGGACCCCAGAGGAGGGTTTAGTTTAAGATGATGATGACGGCGATAGCAAGTTGTTGTGTTACAGCACAGTTACACTTTGGCCCTTGTTTGTCCATTTAGTTATTCAGAATCATCATGGAGCTAACTGATTCCCAAGCATGTCATGTTTAGTAACATGACAGATACAATCAAATGCTGCTTTTTATCAGTCTGTGGAGCGTGAAGGGTAAGTGACGAGTTAGCTATTCAAGAGAATAGGAATAAACATTCCATTAGGTATTAAAAAAAAACTTGAAATATTGTCAGCTAATCAATTTCCTGTTTGGACATGCTCACTTTTAATGAAATTCAGTCAGTTATTAGTCCCTTCCCCTTTTTCCAGTGTTAGGGAATATAATTACATTCAAAATGCTTACTCATCCTTCTGCCTGCCTGCTGCCTACTCTGTCAGATGCATTAGGCCATGAAGCGGAATAGATGAGGAGCCTGTGTCTGTATCTGTCTATCTGTCAGTCCTCCTGACTGTCTGTATGCCTGGCTTTTAGATTATCCCAGATCAGGCAGCAGGTGACATGGTGAGCAGGTGACCATCACCCAATTACCACAGAGAAACTTGAGAAAGCTCCAGTGTAGTTTGCATTAGTTTCTTTCTTCTCCTGTCTCCTAAAAAAAAAAAAAAAAAACAAAGTAAATAGCTTTATCAGGCAGCATTCATCTTAACAAGCATGCATTTGGAAAATGTACCCTTCTATTCATGTGTATTTTATGCTTGATGAATTCAAATGATACTGATGGGATAAATAAACTACAGTTACTAACTGTCAAAAAAAAGGCCCAAAAATGGCTATGGAATAAATTCCAAAATACACTCTAGTAATAAATACAGTTAAATTTATGTGACAAAAAAATATTTTTTTTATCTTATAAATGTAAAAAGTCTAAGGGAGAAAGACTTTCCTAGTCAACAGGTTATTCTTAGGGCAAGGCCAGGGATTGTGTTACACTCTTTGTTACCACAAAAGAAGAGGAAGGTAGAGCTTCTTCTCAGCTTTTGTTAGGTGCAGGTGGGCTAGAATTTCCAAAGTGATGGGATTTATGCTGCGTTGTTTCTTCATTTTTTTTTTCTGGGAAGGTAGCGGAAGTATTCTCTGAAATTGCCAGGGTAAATGTGCTGATAGTTTGCTCGGCAAATAGAAAAGTGCATCACCTCATTATGTGGGTTTTTGGTGTGCTAAAGTCAATACTAGTTACTATAGGTACAGCAAATGATTTCCCACACAACGCTGTGAAACTTTAGAGCTGTGAGGGATTACGGCACTGGGAGGCGATTTACCTTGCTTTAGTCACTGAACAGACCGGCAAGTCTACCAGTTTCAGCCGTGAAACATTCTGCTGCCATTTTGACCCTTGGCTGGTTGTAGAAATGGGGCTGGAAATGGAAGACATTGACCTGGTGTCATGGACAGACATACACATTAGTTTACAGTGGCTGCACTGCAGCTGTGCCGCTCAGGGAAATGGAATTGGCAAAAGGTATCACCTCTAGTGTGACCACTGTCTATGAATACTGGACTTACTGCTATATTTAAAAATATATTTTGTTGAGTATTAATAAAATGACCAAAATTCTTTTTTAATCTATAACAACATAACCCAGATTTTTGTTAGTCGTCATTTCCCCTGTGATTGTAATGACGTCAACGCAGTGATACAATTTTCATTTTTATCTCATTTCACTGAAATAATAGAGCTTGCAAAATGCTGACCACATTACAACATTGATTGTTTAAGTAGGTGTTTACGGTAAATATCGTGTCACTTCCATGAACGTGTTCCTGTGCCGGCTAATCTGATTGGAACAGCCACAGCAGTCGTCATGTGTTCTAACAAGGTGTTGGGTTTCCCATCGTTCTAAGCTGTACAGTGACACGGGCCATTTGAAAGTGTGGCTAAAACTCTATGGAAGAAATGACTCGTTAAATTAGCACCTAATACTCCAGTCATTAGCAAGCCGTTACCACCATTGGAATGCCTTTGATGGCGCTGCTTTGTGTGAGTAGGTCCCTTGTAAGCTCCACTCGGAAAAATCTCTCCATTTGGATGTTGGAATATTACACAACTACATTACATTGTAATGTGCACAGCCAAAAACAAAAGAAGATGCTCAAAACAGTGATTTAGTGCCTTTTCTGACCCTTAAACCACTGATGTCATATCCACATATAAAGCTACATGTGGAGATTGCAAATGAGCGGGCAGCATGAATCGCCGTATTCCCTGAGAAACAGGTCTTTGGGGTCTTTAGTAAGCTGAAGGGAATTGTCCATTGTGGGGTGATATTAGTAACCCTCTTAGGCAAAGCTAGTCTGTGGGCCGACCCTGAGGGCTCATTTCAAGTGCTTAGCGCTCGTTTGGAGCTTTGTCACCCCTCACCCTGTTGCCAGCATGGCCCCATCCCCTCTGGCTGTGGTGCGGAGCTGTACCACAGACCTTTACCCCTGCCCGCCACCAGGGAGGGAACACTGACATCACAGCTCTAAGACACACACTCACACACACTAACACATAATTGCACTAACATTGTGGCACACATCCATTTTCACATTCCCCCCTCCGCCACTGCACCACAGCCAATGGTCTATTTTCCCGCCGTCCACTCCCTTCCAACACCCCCCACCCTCCACCCCCCACCCCTCGCCCCCTTCTTATGTTTTTCCTCTTTCTCCACCCTCTTGAAGGTTGCCAGGCAGCAGAGCAAGACTTCACACACACATACACCCCACTATGCCTCTGAGGGTTATCCGGATGTCCTTGTTTACATCATGGAGTGTGCAGGTCGTAGGGAAGCAGATTCAGAGCCTCCCTGACTATGTCTCTCGAAGTCCTATGCTGACCTCCATTCATTTGTTGTCACTGCGAATTGCTCAGGGCAGGACTGCATTTGCTACAACACCGCTGAAATAATTTACTGTTCTTACAATACTTACAATATATTTAATGTAAATTTCAAAAGTAAGTTAAAAATTATTTAAAATATTAATCTTTGATTGTCCTCATCCATTTAGCTATGGTATGGAATTACTTCATTTGGTATAGGAGTAAGTTTTTATGGCCCCGATAACTATCAGCTCTTATATTGGCTGTCAGTGATGTGTCCGGTGGTTGCTGACTGTTACTAGGCTGTCTTTTCCCTGTGTGTCAAACCAATCGATTGGTTTGTCTGCTCCTCCCTCCAACTTTGATGTTACCATTGATTGTTCTCATCTGCCCCTGAACTCAAAGGTTAGAGGAGCTGAGCTGCACTTCTGGATTGCTTTGACCTTCGCTCTGCACATGCTCAGTGGGTTTACAGAGCCCAGAGCCAAACAGACATGGTGTAGCCAGGCCCGTGGGTGCGTGACAGCCAGACAACGGTGTGATGTCTTTTTTTTTTTTTTTTCTTTAACTCACCCACTGAGGATGATGTATATGTGATTGATTTTTCTCCTACCCCTCTCGCTAACATGTTTCCGCTGCAGTGCACTAAGCAGGACTGAGTCCAGGCTTGATCAATGCATTGTTTTTCTTTTTCAATCACACTCGAGTGAGCTGAAGACACGAAAGGTTACACAGGTGAGGTTTGGCAGGGTTGGAAGCAAAGCAGTGCTTCTGGAGGCCCCCTCAAGGCCAATGTATGAGTTTGCCTGGGATGTTTGTGTGCATGTGAAAGAGAGGGAGTGAAAGAAAGACTTGCATGCAGAGAGAAGTTGAACAGATTTATGTTTTTCTAACAACTTCATCTTCTGGTCTCACCAGTGTTAGTTCATGCTTATTATGTGCCTTATGCTTGTTCTTCCACTGGGAATCATCTTCCTTGCCTCTATGTAACCTTACCTTTACCATCTCACATTAAATTACAGGTCTTTCACAAGTGCCTCAGTTCTCACCTTCCCTTAGATAATCTGCAGGATGACTACTCTTCTTTCCTCTCTTTGCCTCCCAAATGGTTTTCTGAAACACACACAAAGGCAGTATGCTCAACCACTTGAGCTGTCAGCCACAGGAACACAAGGCTTCATATCAGACAGTCATTTAAAACACACTCCTGTGTTTCAGCACTCCTACAAATAAAGGCTGAAAGTCATCTACCCTGAAGGGGTAAAGAGTGTTGCGTAGTTCTGATTATCTCTTAGTAATGATGCTCTTAAACCCAGTACCCAAACACCTAGTCATTAAGAAAAAGATAAGTATCTGTGGGAGTGGAAGGGCTCTCCTAAAGCTAGATGTCTGGAGGGGAAGGATGTGGCGGACAGGGAAGGTTTAGAGGGCTGAGGTGGGCTAGGTGTGGGAGTGCAGGCTTTGACCAGTGGGTTTCAGGTGTCATGGCAGATTCTTTCAGGGGGGGAAATTACAGGGTTTAACTTCTCTTGCACCCAGAATGGCAGTATTCTGATTTAACTTCCTCGATAGACACTCGGGAAACAGGCTACTCAGCACCATTGTCAGGGGCACACTTGACTCCGGAGATACTTCACCTCCTCTCACGCTCTCAACAGCTCTTCAAGACTTTGTTCGTGGAGGGCCGCCGACAGCCTTTCATGGCAGTTCTGGAGAAAGCCGAGCAAGCAGTGAAGCCCCTCTTAAGCTTTATAGCAGTAAGCATGTTGGTGTTAGGGGGGTTTACATGAGTGGCTCTCATTAACCTCTTAGCTTCTTTGTGCTTTGAGTTGGCACAGGGCTGCTCTGCAGATAAGCTTTACTGTAAAAGACTTGCTTGTAGTGACTCTTGTATCAGCTGAGCAGTCAACACTGATGCAAACACATCCATCCAGATTTTGCATGCACATTTGTGTTGGAACACACGCTTCCTCTTACTTCATAAATGAGTGATTTTGTGGCCCATTCACAACTCTCCAAAACAACCCTAACACACACACACACACACACACACACACACACACACATACATATATTCCCTGTGAGGTGTAACAGACCTAAAGCTCTCTGAAGCATTTAGCAACACGCTGGCAGGTTTACTCCATGCTGCCAGTGCTGAGGGGAGTGCTGAAGCATCTAATGCAATTTCAACCCAACATGGCTCTCTGTGAATAAGCATCACTGAAGAGTAACATCTACTGTACGTTGATCCACTGTAGTGCTTTCTTTTTGCTCTAACGCTCTGCCCCCTCCCTCTGTCCCCTTTCTCTCTCTCTCTCTCTCTCTCTCTGTCTGATTTGTGTAGAGACTGCATTTGCCTCCAGACTTGTCTGAGACAGTGAGTCGTGTGAGCAGGGGGGAGCTGGCAGGAGCGGCCATGGTGGCGTCAGCCTGTGGCTCTGGCACTTCCGGCAACAAACACCTGGACTTCTAGAGCTCCCACACAGCCGCCATAGGCAACCGACACCTGGAATGCTGCGGCGTTGTCCTCTTTACTGCGGTGGCCAGGTTGTTCCCTTGCCCACGTAATGTCAACAACGATAACCCTGCCAGCCATTACCACCTGCCAACTGACTCAGCCAGGGGTGAAGATCTAAACATCCACAGTACCTCTTCTCATAACCGACGCGTGTTTCATCCTATATTTCACAGCGATTTTTATATACACTTACTGTACATGCTTTTTGGGTTTTTGTTGTTGTTTTTTTTAACTCTGACAGCTGATGTTCACACATTCCAAGCTGTCATGACAAACGTATTTCACTTATGGCAAACTTTTTATCCCCACTGTTGGCCATTTTCTCTGTAATTTGCAGAAACCTATAAGCACTATGGTGTTTTGAAATGTTATATAAAGGTATATGACTGGTAGGATGACGATTACTTAACCTAAGTAAAATCCGAGGTGGATAGTTATTTAAGGTTTGGTACATTTTGTTTGTTCTTTGTTGTTTTCTCTGCCTTTGGGGAATTTGTTTACAAGCAAAGTGTAACAGGCTGTCAGTCGTAGCAAACATTAAATAATTTAACTAAGCCCTGGGCCACTCTTGACTCACTCCACAGTTTACAAAAGTCTAAAAATACAATTTATTTTGCAAGGTAATCATTTTTTCTTTTGAGAAATGAAATAAAAGACAATAAATAAACAGAACATTGCACACGCTCTTATGTCAGTTTTTAGTTTACTGCAGTGCAACACCAACTCTGAGGAGAAAATAGACTGTGAGACTCTGTGTTATGAATGACTGATCTCTGGTCTGCCTGACTGGTTTCAGGTTTGGATAGGGATGCCTCCGTCTGACCCTGAGACTGTGCCGGTGAGTGATGTATACCTCCAGTAAGCAGAGCAGAGCAGAGCAGGAATGTGGGCAGAGGGTAGGAGAGCTGAATTTGGGTGCAGGCTTCACACCTCATCAGGCATGTTTGCTGGATGAGCTGCTTTGCCATGACAAGCCCAAAAGAACAAATTAGGTCAAATGGTGACATGGAGAAACAGAGAAAAAAAAAATCAACATGAAAAATTAAATGTTTCATTTTTATTTTCCTCAGTCTGCTGCTGATGCCAGTTTGAATATTTTTGCCTGTAAAAACTGGCAGTATTGGTAACCATCTTCAACACTGGTTGGGAGAGGGTAGTGTTACCTGACAGATTCATACATGAGTGGAGCACTCTTATATCAGGTTTATGAGAAACAATGAGTTTGCGTACACAGGTCACTTATACATGTGAGCGAAAGCTTGTGTTGTCAAGATAAAAACAGTTTTTCCAAGTTAGTGTTGTTGAAGAGCTGACATATTCAGGGTACACTTTGAAGGTGGATTAAAATAGAATCGACTCATTTTGACATGTGTTTATGTTCCTGTTCTACTGGCGTGCCAGTTTTTTTTGGTTTTTTTGCATTATTTAGCCCAAGTTTTCAACATGCTGATTCACTTTTTGTCCACTCGGTTCAGAATCACTTGAGCTGATTTTTTTTGAAGTTATAAAATCATCAAAAGAAATGTAGAATTTGACTTAACATATGACTTCTCATAGAGCAGATTTGTCAGTGTCCTCCCACAGTGCAGTGGGTTTTGATTAGCAACACATGCTTTCGTAGTAACTTTCCGTTAATTTACAATAACAGCTTGGCTGTTTTGTCGGCTTTCTTCTGAATGCTTCTGTTTCATTGCTCAAAATGCAATGCACCTTTATTACAAGTTTTGTTATGACTTTTATATTAGTAAATAACTTTTATTTGAATGAAATCTCTATTACTATCACATAAGATGAACATTCGGTGCTGTAGGCACATTTTACAGGGCCTACTTTTTAAAGAAATTATATTCAGTGTAGAGAATACATTTGTATAGTAGTGTGTTTGGTGGCTGTTACTCATATTCTATTGATTCATAACCAAACCCACAGCTGTTGTCCTACAGTTGCTTTAACTGAGGTTTTATGGGTTGTATTATTTAAGGGTGGTTACATACCAACCCCCTTCATGGAACACAAAGTAGGCCAACATGTTTTTTAACCACGTTCAATATCTTTTTTTTTTTTCTACATTAACTATGTCTCTGAGAAGTTTTGTTTAAGGGCAGATTCGTCTTCAAATGTGTTGTGTTACAGATGAGAATGAAGTTTGCCATACATGTCAAAAACAGCTTATTGAAAGCTAAACTATTGTTTATTTGTTTTCGTAATGATGAGGGAAGTATTACTTAATGTTTGCTTCGAGCACACGCTCACACAGAGACACTAAGTAGCCAGGCGTCTTCATTTGTTCACTGCTGAGGGAATTCAAATCAGGATTTCTCCAGGTCAGAATTTTTGTGTCTCATTAAAAATCATATCAAAAAGTAAAAAGTTCTCAGGAACTTTTACAGAAACTTATATTGTCTGACTTTGTTCTAAGCAAGAATTACATTTAAACCATTTTATCTTGAAGCTGTGTATTATTTAGACTTCCACTAATTGCAGTCTTTCTTGCATTTTGAATCTCTCTTTCATTCTCTCTCTGTAATTATTAATGTTCCTCCTCTGTCTCGGTGCAGTCATCTACTCTGTTCTGCCTTCCCCTCCTTGTGCTCCTGGAACAGACTTCTTCCATTTGTGTGATAAACTGGATTAAATGAACAGAGAAATTACTTTAG
>VUQI01012608.1:29712-40291 GCA_015106735.1 Paratilapia polleni
ACAGAGCTAAGTGAAGGAGACATATATAGAACCTTTCCACCAATGGGTTGCCGATGCCAGTGCTTAATCTAGAGAAGCTCCACTTATTTCCACCTTTAAAAAGACTGGTGCTGGTGCCAAAAAAAGCTGACATTAGCACAGCTCCAAAAAATTTCTGCCACTAAAGTTGAAACCACTGTTCTCAGTAGCAGTGGAAGGGGCTATGGCAGGAAATTCAGGGCTATTTTTGATAAAACATGAGCCAAAGCAGCAGCAGCAGCAAGGGGCCTCCCATTAAAAAATCCAATTTCTGCAATGTAACATGACAAAGCGTTGGGTTCCCGGATATAGCAAAATGTGGGCTGGTTCTCAAAGGCACCAAGGCAGAACTGGTAGAACTTACACTGGTACAAACACTGTCCTGATGGAAAAGAGGTAATAAGAACTGACAGACACACCAAACCACAATGCTGCAATGAGCTTACAAACATTGTATCTATCTCTGCCAGTGAGAGAAAACCGAGACTGAAATAGCAGAGACAGATGTGAATGACGGACCTGATCTGCTAAAGTCTCACCTGACTATTGAGCATGCTCTGTTGCTTGAGACGCAGATTCTCAGGGGTGTCGGTCACTATGGTGAAGGAGGTTTTGGGGTAATGCCTGGAAGAAAACAGAAGGGAAGAAATCACATAAATGAAAATTCACGTGATGCTTTAATCCACCCATCTATGCGAGACCATCATTAGATTTCTATAGACCAGTGTTAAGTCCCCCTTGAAGCAACCTCCACAACACAACAGCCATCTTTGATGAAATCCAGCCCAGCAGCGTGATTGCCTAATATGTTTCCTGTGTTGACTGTTGAGTGGCTCTCCGAGAGCAGGGTCAGGACAACTGTCATCTCTATTGTTTCAGAGTTCTTCCATAAATTTCAGTTCAGGGTTTGTCGAGTGTCACGTTTTCTTATAAAAGGTTCGATGGCTCTGCAGAAATGCTGAATTTATGCTTCGCTGCCTTGTTTTTGCTTTATTTGATTTTCAGGAGAGGAGAGGGGGGTTGGAAGATTGAATCAAATAAACGGATTAATTCACTCAATTTCTGGCTTGTAATAATGCGTAATGTGCGCAATAGATGGACAAGGGTTTTCTGTTTAATCACAATCAAACAGCAAAACTCTCATCTCATGTCAAACCTTAGGAACAACTAGAATCATATGATTCTGTCTGTCTGCTCACACTTCTCTTTTCCATCACCTCCGTATGCTGTCTGCAGCTTCTCCTGCTCAACCACTTCAGAGTTTAACTTCTATTCATGTTGTGGATTTGTTTATGGTGAAACAACCAAAAACTTTTGATTCTTCCCTCCACAAAATTAAACCTGCACCGATAAGAGAAAAAAAGAGTGTAGTAAATGTTTAGAATGCTACTTGTGATAACGTTGTGGTCACAGTTGTGTACTTTTGATTTGAGCTAATGTTGCTTAATAACAAGCGGTAACCTCAGAGGCTGAAAAACTAAATGCCAAAAACTGCAGTTCCTCTAATGGCCACTTGAGGCTGGCTCCAAAAGCAAGTCAATCTCCATAGACCCCCATGTTAAAATGCCAAAATTCAGCAATGAAACTACAAAGATTACAGCGTGGCACAAAATTTTGCTTTGATCTCAGCAGCTATTTTGCCTTTTGTAACAATTGTACGGTAGATAAATTTGGATTCTGTTCAGGCCTAAACCTGTTGAGGTCTTTGACTGATAGATGTGCCAACATCTAGGCCTCACTTCCACTAATTTGAGTCACTGAACTGGACCTCTGGACCGTGTTGGTGCCATCTGGAGCATTTTTAATGGAATTATCCGACTAATAATATGGCCTCCTGTGAGGGTACAGCCTGTCCAAGAAATTTGTGCTTCCGTTTTAATGAGTGAAATACTAGTATTTTATTAGGCTGTTACTTAGCACTAATTAGCAGGTATCTGTGTCTGTGTTATGCACTCATACATTTTATGGACGCAGCTTTCTAAGCAAGCTTGCCAGCGTTTGCTTATACCTTTACTTTTCACTTTCTCGTCCAAATAAGGTCACTTCTGGCTCTAAAAAAACAACATGGCTACAGCCAAATCACTATTGCACTGAGGCTTCAAAACGAAAGCAACCACATCAGTCTGTTCTTACAAATGTATTGCAAGATGATCACACACAATCAGATGTTGTCTGACTATCTGAAGTGTTTGTTTAATCCATCGGGGTGGTGTGTGTGCTATAAACACTCACATACTGCAGTAAGGTTTCTTCTCAAAGCCTTTGTAGTTCGTCATGCTCAGGGCCATCTTGCAGACCTCACAGCTGAAACAACCTTTGTGCCAATACTGAGAAAAAAGGGAAGAGAAAAAAGTGAGAGATAAGGTCGAAATTATTAAGTTTAGAACTAAATGAATTTCCATTCACACAAACTGAGACCTGTGTTATCATTTTTGATAAAACACTGTGGAAATCTTGTTCAGTCTTACTGACTGCTTAAATTTAAAGGTATCGTTGGATTTTTCTTTCTTTTTTTTTTTTGGCTGAGCGGGAAAATCCCTCAACCCCTCTACATGAGGCCACAGCTGTCCTACAAGTCTGTTTCTGTTTCTGCCATCACTTCACTAAGAGAGTGCCAATAAGAAACAGTTACAGTGGAAAATGACTCTGTGAGCAATAATGCTGTCAAATTAGATTAGATGGTAGTACTCCAACTTCCACAGAAACCCTTTTTACATCATTTTTAAAAATAAGTGAAAACAAATGTCCTGCAGGAAGTCCTTTTCTTCCCAAAAGAAATCAGAAATTAATAACACAGGCTCTGTAACTCAGGTCATTTTGCTTCGATTACGCTCTTAAATTGATTAGATTATCTTGATTACATATAATTTCTGATTCTACTAAATTGATCAGAGTACATGGAAAAGCCACAGGCGCACATGCTTTTTGTTTATGTAAGCTATCCCTTTTTTGAGCATTTGAAGGTTTTTGGTTTTTATGTACAAGAGATTTTTGTTTCTGGTCGTCACTCCTGCATTCTGTATGTGTCTGGGTTGTGGCTGTACAAAATATGCACCTAGTTAAAGCATCACATGGGATATAACGCAATTCAATTAAATTCAATTTTATTTATATAGCGCCAATTCACAACAATAGTCGCCTCAAGGCGCTTTGTATTTTAGGGTAAAGTGCATAAAGTTTACAAAAATATTCCAAAACAGTAGGATAAAAAAGACTTCTGCCTCTCCGAGCATATTTTAAAGCATTTCAAAGAGTTTCAAGCAATGCATTTCAATCAAAAGTGTCCTCTCTTATGAGAATTTTGCAACATTACTGAATAAAACTAATTTAAATTTAAAATATCTACAAAAAATGCACAGTAGCAGTTAGTCCTTAAAAATCACCTTATAAATCTACACATATATGAGTGTAAATTAAATTATATTTAAATTAGTGAAAGGGGTTAAACTTGTGTCACCTTACCTTATCAAGGCAATTTATTTTTTCTGTTGGGTAAACTGGTTTATTGCATCTCCCACAGGGCGGATTCATGATGGCAGAAAAGGTTTTACTGGTCCAGTAAAAATTGCTGAGTAAAGGAGGTACTAGGTGCGATGTGCAGCTCGTACACGGACCGTCCTCCTGCTTGCTTGCAGGCATTTCAATTAATATGACCTCGAGGCGAGGAGGAGTCAAGCGTGCAGCCTGGAGCCTTCGTGGTGCCTTCATAAGTTGTCGGATATGGCCATTTCACTTGTTTTATTTAGGTAAAATATACAAGATAGGCGTTTGTCAAATGTGCCTGATACTTCTCATAACTTAAAATTACGTAGCAACAAAAACAAACACAACTATTGCACATTATTTAGTTGCCTCTTTAGCTATCCCAAATACGGGATATAAATTACATGCTTTGCACAGGCCCTGAAGGCAGCATCAAATGCGTTGAGGGGAAGTAGGCTAATCACCTTAAAAGGAGTAATAACTTACACTAAACATGATGTACAATAATAACGCTTTAAACACATAGGGTCGGACTCTACAGGTACATTTATGTTGGCAAACTGTAAATGTTTAGGGAACACAACAATACAACAAGATAAAACTCTGTGTAAACATTTGCTGGATTTTCCTCGACTTAATACACGTGAAGTACTTACGACAGCACTAATAAGTTTAACCAGTAAGTGAGACCAACAGGAAAACATAGAAAACACAGCCAACTGACAACCTTTTTCACGCTGCCGATGATGTGAACGATAAGTAAACATCTCAACAAACTGAGGACATGATAGTCTCCTGTCGGACAGTTCTACTTTGTCTAGTTGGCGCCCTCTTCTGGTTACAAGATCAATTACAACCGGATCTGCCATTTTGTTTTCACTGTGAACGTTAGCGGAAAGCTTCGGTTTAAACCAGCCGATACATTCTAACACGCGTTGTGTTGTATTACTAAATATAACAACTAACAACTACTGCTTAACACATCAAAGTTATAAGTATTGAACATAAGCTATGTTTATATATGACGTGCTTCACACATTTGTTCAACGGGGGTATAGCTCAGTGGTAGAGCATTTGACTGCAGATCAAGAGGTCCCCGGTTCAAATCCGGGTGCCCCCTCTTTTCTTTCCTTTTCGTATCGTTCATATATATACGGTTAACATAAAACTACATCGATTACCTAGCGATACCTTAAGGTTATTTGTTAGTTAACGGGTATAATAACTACCCGTGAGCCATATGTTTTATTCTCTACGTATTGCCACTTACATGCTTCACTCCCCCCGCCCCTGAAAATGGCCTGTTCCACCTCCACTTCTTAGAGATTCTTCATAAGTTTTTACCACTCAGCCAACTAAGGTGTTATTACATTGTTAGTCCTTGATAGTGTGCGTCCACCGAGCTGTAAGTCACATACTGGGATAATTATATAATTTGTTCACCATTTCTCTTCTTGTGGGTAGCTTATGCAAACACTTGTCAGGACAGACATTAGTTCCTAACCTGTGTGGAGTCCGTTTCCAACATCTTTCAGGCTTCTTTCGTCACCATTAGTTGTGTGGAAAATTCTAATCTTGTTAGTTTGCAAAGTTTACCAATAGTTATAGAGGTTACAAGCAGTTAATAAGCCTGAATGTTCACAACACTAAAGGATTATCTGTCTTATGTCTCATTATATAACTGCATTTTCTAAGCTCGACATAGTTGAGGATCAATATGTTATAGTTTTAGCATGTTGAATTTCTTGTGGTCTTATGGCGCCATCCCGTGGCAGCCCTAAATCCCTTAAAGGGACCGTTTTTTTGTTTACAATTGTTAGCCTATCACGTGGCATTTCTTTCTGCAAGGAAGGAAACAGATTTCCTCCAAAATAAATATGCATAAAAAGTATTAATGTGCACATGAGCAAAACACAGGACATTTCCCTAATAGTATATATAAGGCTGTTTCCTAAAAAAAAAGAGCTCATAAACTTTAATTATCAAAATGAAAAGCATACAAATTGAAAGATTTGTTACCCCAAGTCACTCACCTGATTATGATTGAGATCTTTTCCACTTATTTCTCAATGGCAGACCAATACAACCCATGCATGAGATCAATATCCAGACTCATCGACAGCTTTTATTAGAAGACACTTAAACAGAAAGGTTCAAAGAAAACTCTCATAACATCATGTCTCTTAAATTCACCCAAATATTTCTCCAGAGAAGGTCGAGATGATCATTATAATCACTATCAGCTATAAAGCTAAATATCTGTTGTAGTGAAGTCCACATAGATATAACATTTTATGAACCCATCATTGCTCGCATAGAAGTTTCATGAAACAAAAGTGACTCCATAAAATGGATAAACACAAAAACACAGAGTAAAGTTGAGTTCTACATTGGTTTGCAGTATGAAGGCTAGTTTGATTCATTCCCTGACAGCCCCTTGCATCGTTGGGTTTTGGACATTTGCATCTCATTGTTTCTGTACAGTTGTCTTCCTCTCAGACCCTCCAAACCTTAGATAATATGGCTAATCCCCTGTGTGATGGCAAACAGTAAAAGACACAGAGAAAGCTGGCAAGAGCTACAAGAGCAGTTACAGTAAACACTGTCCAGCCTCAAAGGTTGGAGTAAGAACATCTTGTGTTGATGGTCGGCCTGAATGTCCATATTCATCCTCTTGTAGTACCATTTCCTCAAGATGGTGTCCTCTCTTCCGCTGACTGAGTCCTGCAAGTCCTAGACCCTTAGCAGCACTGCTCAGCTTCAATGAAACCTTCCTTTTCGTGGCCCCCGAGCTCAACTTCAGCGTAACTGGAGTGACAGCCCTGGTTGCGGAACTTCATAGAGGGCCAGTAGTTATTGGTGCGCCGCTGCAGACAGACAGACAGTAGTTGGTAATGACCTCACAGTAGACAAACAGAAGGATGCGGGCTTCGACCATAGACAGTATAAAAGATTGATGTAGCCACCATGACATACTGGTTTGTGAAATCCCACTATGAAGCCTCAAGATGAGCGTTTTCGAGCTGGGGTGGATCTGATCGTGAAGCCACACACTCATTGGCAAACGACTTGTCAGTTACTAGTCACGTCAAGCAATGAGCATACCTTGGATGATCCTCCTTTCTGACAGTTAAACTGACCATAATTTACTAAATTGACTTAATGTCTTATTCAATGTGATCCGAAATGAGTGACTGAGCCCATAAACTCATCAGGACAGTCTTTACAGAGTTCAGGGCCAAGGGCAGATCTCCCACAGACCCCTATAGGACCAGAAGTCGTTTTGCAGCCCCCTTGTGGCAATTTAAAGCAATGCAGGTTTAGGGTACTTCTGTGTTGGCTTCACTTTTCTTACCCAGAAGCTACTGTCTGTTGGTTTAACATAACCCAGGGCCAGTAAAAAAGTATTTTGGGTAATGTGGTTGTCCAACACGAAGGTGTTTTCATCAGTCTTGAAGCAAACTGGCTGAAATGAACCCTCTTCTCTTTCTAGCTGTGATACCTTCAGAAGTGAGTCTAAAGGGGGGCACAGCATTAACTCCATTACATTTATTTTAAAGCTTTAGTTACTAATTACTCAGCAGATATAGATTTATAATATAAAGTGTAAATCTATATATAGATACTGAATGAGGGAGAAACTTTAAACTGGTGACTTTACAGAGTAGGGATGGGCATTTCAAGTAAAAACAAAAACAAAAAACCAATATTTGTTTTAGGCTTTGCATGTTTTTCCTGTTTGCATAACAGCAGCTAGACTCACCACGTTACACACATTTTACCAGTGCAGCATCTGGTAGTTATATAGACAGTATAAAAGATGGACGCAGCTTCCAGGTCTGAAAAGTGAAGCCGATGAAGCAAAATCTAAAGAAATGAGGTGTGGCTCAAGACTTTTGCACAGTACTGTAACTTCTGGGCCTGAAAAGTGCTTTAAACCTGCATTTTTAAAAAATGGCCAGCTGGGGCCAACTCTGGTTGCAAAAAGACTTCTGGTTGTGTAGAAGTATTTGAGAAAACATGGTAATCACAAGTTGTTAGCCAGTGAGTGTGCGGTGTTGTCACAGTCAGATCTGCCTGTTGTCCCTATCTTTTATACTGTCAGTGGACAGACATAGACAGTATAAAACGTGGACGTAGCTTCTGGGTCAGAAAAATTATATAGAATTAATAGAAGTCTATGGGGAAATGCTTTCTGACTTGATCTCTCTAAACACTCTCCTGCTGAGTTTATGGGCTCAGTCACTCATTTTGAATCATATTGAATAAAAAATTAATTCTACTTTCTAAACCTTGGTCATGCTATGTTTCAAAATGGAGGACTATCTGTGGTATGAAACCGCATGCTCATTGGCTAATGTCAGTCACAAGACAATAAGCGCACGGTTTCACAATCAGACCTGCCCCTCCATGTCACATACATTTTTTTGCAACCAAGATGGCAATGGCAGAAATGCTTATCTCGAAGCTTCAAAGCAGGACTTCAGAAACCACAGCCCTGCTTTCCTTGTTTTTTGATGTTTAACAGTGACTGAAAACAGCTTCAAAGTGCATTACCACCACCTTCTGGCTGTAGTTGTGCATTACAACCTACCAGGAGCACGTATTCCCCCTCACCTGCATGAGGTAGAACGGTGGAGCAACTGTAGGGTGTGTGTTGATGTAGTAAACAGCCAGTAAGGTGAGAGCTACAAGCAGAACTAGTGCAGCCACTACGCCTGCGATGATGGCTGTGTTCTCTGTCATCCCATTGTTTGGAGGGCTCGTCTGTATATCTGAAAAGAAACGAAAACCAAGATTGTTTTAAAAAGAAATTCAAGTTTGTTTGCATTAAAGGGAAATTAGATTAGAGGCTTTTTTGGTAGAAACCCAGCTTTGCATTCTATGTAAATCTGGACTCAGACAGCTGTTGGGCTTGCTGCTTGTTCTCCCTAATCAAATATTAATTTTTGCAATATATGTCTGTTTTTTTAAACACTGTGTCAAAAAAGTCTTGGATAGATCAATAAATAGTCCTTCATCATGTGTGTGACTGAGGTGAACCTTTGCTGACATGCCATTGTTGTCTGTTTCCACCTGCAGAAACTCACCCCTAGTGACAGGCTGTTCTTCAAGCACTGCTGAAGAAGGAGTTGGACCTGGAGAAGAGTAGTTAAAGGAGCTCATAGATGCCTCAGGTAGAACTGTGTTGTAGTCCTCACATGTGCCTTTAGCCTGAGTGAATGCCCAGAAGAAAGCTTCAAGAAACAATAACAAAGCTTCTCATCTCTCTGTTGTGTGAATTGGTAACACATCTCACCTCTTCAGGGCAGTTGTAATCCAGCCACTCTTGTCTGTGTCTGTCTATACCATCAGAACATCTGAAAATCAAAAACAAAGTGAGAATCTCAGAGGCTTCATAACATCATAAAATGAATTTCGTCTTACCGTTGAAGTGTGTTGCACCAGCCACAGCCGGCTGTCAGGTTGGACGTTAGGCAGAGATCACAGGATGTGTGCTGAAGACAAGCTGGAGGAAACAGATTCACAGTGTTGTTCAGTTATGGGGGTGAATAATGAGGCTAGGCTATCACACAAAAGCCAGT
The DNA here is from genome assembly GCA_015106735.1 of Paratilapia polleni. NCBI lineage: Eukaryota > Metazoa > Chordata > Actinopteri > Cichliformes > Cichlidae > Paratilapia > Paratilapia polleni. Next base: position 38,799 of record VUQI01012608.1, read on the forward strand.
TTGTAACAGTACTTACTGGGCAGAGGTGTGAACTCAAAAGCTGATCCACTCACAATCTTTGAGATGTCAATCTCAACACGATGATACTCATAGATAGTACGCCGCTTTGCATCTATCAAGACAAAAATAAACTCTTTATTTTTGTAATGAGTCTCTGTTTTAAAGTTATTGTAAGAATTGGTCTTTTAATAATGAAATATTTATGAGGTGTTTTTATCTTTGTGGTAGGGATGTTCCAAGCAGCTAATTTACTAGTCTATTAAAGAGGGGAAAAAAGACAAAAATCAGACTAGTCAACTTGTCTAAAAGTGTGAAAATGCTCAGAAAATGGTAAAAACTGAGCACAATATAATGGAATGAAGATGAACATTATCCATACAAATACTGCGTGTTCATCTAAGATCTATTAGTAACCATTCACAATCACTTTCTTCAGTAATCAATTGGATTGGATTGATTACTGAATCGGATTACTAATCGGATTTTAAATGTCACTGCACTTGCTGTTGTGCAAAACACTGCAGCACCCACAGTGTCAGATTAGTTTGCAGAGTATGGCTAACATTAGCAGTGCTATAACACCAACAGCCTTCTTTCCTGGCAGGTTAACATCCACACACCTATGCAGAAACTGGTTGTTTTGCTCCAGTCAAGTGGTTGGTCAATTTACTTTGATGCCTGCATACAACTGCTCATTTACTAGATCAAAGTACTGCAGAACTGCGCTGGTTCATGGATATGTAATCAGTCTTATTTTCCACCTTAGCCACCAGTCACACAGGCCTAGAGATCAGTCAGCGACCATCTGGCAACCACCGGTTGTGAAGGTAAAATGTGTATTCCCCTACTGGTTGGTGAGTGGTTGCTGGAAATTCATGGCAGATGCTCTGAAATCAGTTGCTAAAGCCTCAGTCACACAGGCCTAACCAAGGTTACTATAGTTAACTAAAACTAAACTAAAACTAGATGTGAAAAAACATTTTAGTTAACTAAAATAAAAATAAAAACTAGACTTTGGAAAAAAATCAAAACTAACTGAAACGATTTTGTGAACTTGGAAAACTAACTAAAATAAAATAAAAATATAGAGGAAATATCCTAAGTTTTAGTATTTGTTAATTTGGTAAGATTTGTTATCACAACTTCCCTGATGAGGCTTCAATGGACATGTTCATTGAGACTTTGGATGTCTACAAGACTGAGAGTCAACTGCTTTCATTAAGTTCTGTGTTTATATTGTAATATCCAGACTGATTTTCCTAAATCTTGCCTCTGGCATCTGCCCTAAATACAATAATACTTAAAAATAGTAAAACTAACACTGAAACTAATAAAAACTAAAGTAAAACTAAACATTTTCAAACAATAAAAACTAAACTAAAACGAGCAAACCCACTCTGGGAACTAACTGAAACTAAACTGAATTAAGAACAAAAAGTCAAAACAAAATAAAAATAAAAACTAATAAGAAAATATAAAACTATAATAACTCT
>VUQI01012611.1:3002-15032 GCA_015106735.1 Paratilapia polleni
CCCCCCCCGTTGGTCATGTGACCTTCGACCTTCCCTGTGTGTCCCCGTACCTGCAGATGATGCTCTTCATCTGGCTGTCCTTCTCCTCCTGCTGCCTCCTCAGTCGCTCCTCGCTGTCCTCCAGGCGGTTTTTGTACTCGTGCAACAGCTTCTGCATCTGCTGCTCCTGAGCCAGCAGCCGCCGCTCGTACTCCTCGAGACGGCGGCCGGACACGCGCAGACGCTCCTTCAGCCGAGAGATCTCCAACTCGTACTGCAGAAACAGGAAGGAGTTTCATATGAACATCACGGCGAGCCTTCGTCAGGGCGCCAATAGACTTGACAAGTCAAACTTAAAAAACGAGTGGCGCCCGGCACAAACTCCACGTGAGGACAAAAAACAGACACGCTGTGACCTCACAGAGGATTGAGGTGAGTCTGTTCGTTACCTTCTCAGTGTTCCTGCCCTCCTCCCTGCTCCTCTCCCCTCCCTCCTCCTCCTTCTCCTCGTACTGGCCGTTGTTGAGGACCCAGGCTGCTGTCCTCTCCACCGGAGACATCGCCACCGCCTCCACTGGAGACGCCACCTGTACACAAACCAGTGACATCATCACAAACACACCTGAAACACTGACTGTCCGTGAACCTTGGTGGAATTGTGCCGTACCTGTGGCGTCTGCTTAGCGGCGCTCCTGGGGGGCGGAGCCACGTTCTCCACAGAGCAGGTGGACTGTTGGCGGTTGATGTGGGCGGCGGTGGGCGTTGGCTCGGTGTTGGCGCTGCTGCTGCTGCGTAGCGAGGCACTCTGTCCAACAGAGCGTGGTGTCCTGGCCCCACCCCCTTTGCTCTGCTGCTCCACCTTAATGATGTGGGCGGTGCCTGCCGTTGTGCTCTGACGGGGGATGGCGACCGCCGTGGCGGTGCCAGGTGGGAGGTCTGCCAGCGGTGCATGACGGCGTGGCGTAGAGCACTCCTCGCTCTGCGTGCTCCGCCTGCTGCCCACCTCATCCAGGCTGCTGTTGGACGCCACACGACCTTTGGCCCCCACCTGGCTGCCGAAGTCGTCGGAGTTGCTGTGGCTGTTGTGGGAGCTCTCGGTGCTCAGGTTCTCTGAGCTGGAGTCCTGCCGCAGCGAGTGGGCGGAGCGTGTGGACCCGCTGTGGGCGGGGTTACTCAAGTGGTAGACGGGGTTCTGAAAGGAGAGAGGCTGCAGGCTGCGCTGCTGGCTGAGGGAGGCGTGCAGCGGCCGCCTCACCTGCGGAGCGCTCTGCGGCTGACCGTCTCTGGGTGGGGCTTTGGCCTGGTGTGGCGCCGGCTGAGGCGTGAGAGGGTTGGAGTGGGGGTAGTTGATCGGGGGCACGGCATGTCCGATGGAGGCCTGGGAGCCAACCCTGCTGAGGCGGGGCGGGGCCTCGTGGTGCGGCGGGGGCCCCGCGGGGCCGTGCAGGCTCTGAGCGTCCTGCAGGTCAACCAGAGAGATGCTGCGACCGTTGGGCAGCAGGTTGTCTCGCTCCTCCTGGTCAGAGAAGCTGGTGTGGTTGGAGGGACGCTGCTGAGCCAGCAGGGGGCGCTGACCTTGAACCGGTGTCTGCAGGCTGCGAACCTCACTGCGGCTGCAGGAAGTGACACGTGCACAGCAGTTAGAGCCAGTTTTATGATCGTGATTCTAACAGTTTCAGGTTAAATCTCCCTACAATTCATACAGGTGTTCCACAGGGATCCATTCTCGGGTCTCTTATATTCACCCTGTACACAAACAGCATTATCTCTGCCACACGTCACTAATACACACTTTTACACAGGTGACACTGTCCTTTAGGCCGCTGACTCTTCCCTTAATCTGGCTTCTGCAAATCTACACTTGACTTTTGATATATTTCAGAAATGTATCAGACATAAACTTGTTTTAAATCATTGTTTATCCACCAATACTGAGACCAAACCTACCTACTGCTAGAAATATTTAGGACTCTGACTGAAGGTAAAAACTGGACTTTTTGTACAGAAACTTTGTATCATCTGTGTGTCTGTGCATCATCATGGTTAATGTAACAATTTCAGAAATCTCTTTTTGTTTTAAACACACAAAGAAACCAGGAACACCCGACCTCTCTGCTGATTGGTTACCTGTCGCCGGGGTCCTCGAAGATTCGCTGCAATCCTGACGACAGGCTGCCGCTTATGTTGTGGGCGGAGCTGTGGTCTTGGAAACGCCGCAGCTGCTGCTGGACGGGCGTCGGAGCGGCCAGGCAGCGAGAGATGTCTCCCAGAATCCTCGGCAGCGGGCCCAGCTTCGCTATGGTGGCCTGCAGGAAGGAATTTTCACCCTGTGGTCGCCGTGTGTATGTGTGTGTGTTTGTGTTTGTGTTTGCGTGTGTGTGGATGGTTTGAATGGAAGCACCAAGATGCGGTGGTGGTGGAGGTGGTGGGGAAGCACATAACAGACAGGAAGTGAACAGAAAGAGGAGGAAGGGGGAGGGAAAAAAAACATGAGGGAAACTTAATGAAAACGACTAGAAAGACATGCTTCTACTGAACAGAACCAGAACCGACGCAGCAGAGCCATGCTGAGACGGGTGAGGCACAGCACCGCCGGGGGGAGGCGGGGGTGGGTGAGGCGGGGGGTGGAGGGGTGCAGGGGTTCAGGCCATGCCGTGATGGTCAGCCACGCAGCGTTAATGTGGTTAGATGAACTCATCACACACCAACCACCATCCACTGATCGCCGATCAATAATCAAACGCATTCTGCACACACCGACGTTATCTATGGCTGCTGCTGCCGCCCCGCTCGGGCTGTTATTGGTCCAGTATCGTGAAGTTTAGAACCTGGCATTTAACTACTTTGTTAATTTGGTCTATAAAGTACAAATTAAATATGTCATTTTTTAAAATATGTTATTTTTTTACCGTCTGCTTTGCGTCTGAGAGCGAAACAGTGAGACCTGGAAATTTCCTCCAGACAGAAATTTCTCTCACTGTTGAGCTTTCAGGGTCTCGGTGCAGCACCGATAATCTGAAGAAGCTTCAGAGCTGCGCTGTGTGTGAGTCACACACACACTGTGGCGGTTTGGCGTGTGTGTACCTTGTCAAGCTGAGAGACGACCTCCCACAGCAGAGCGTGCAGCACGGACAGCTCGCGGCCGAGGTCGATGTAGCCCTCGAAGCCCGGCGTGTTGGACAGAGTCTCCGGGTTGGAGATCTCTGACAGGAAACGCATCATCCCCGCCCACTCGTGCTCCAGGAAGTCGTTCATGAAGGCCATGTACTCCTCCTTGTTTCCAAACCTTTGGAGGAAACACAAAGTGAGATTTTTTATTCCCCTCCCCCCCTCAGAGTGGCGCCTGCTGACCTGCGGGTACTCACTTGGTGAAGTTGGCGAGGTTCTGGATGACTTTGGCGATGAGTGTGAGCGTCCGGGACGTCCGGTCGTCGGGGTACTCCTGCATGAGGTTGAAGAGCGAGGGCGACATGATGGCGGGGCAGAGGAAGCGCAGGAAGAGCGAGGCGCTGATCAGGCGCTTGCTGATGTCCTGCTGGTGGCCGCGGGCGACGCACTGCTGCTTCCATGAGGCGAACACTTCCTTCAGCTCGCGAGGAAACACGCTGCGGAGACAGGAAGGAGCCGACAGCACTCAGAGCAGGAAGGAAGGATCGGCTTTCTGCCGCGTCCCACCACACGTATCGACTCCTGAAGGCTTTTAATACGTCTCAAAGAGCAGAATAATAATGTTGTTTATGTCGACGCAAAGACAATCCCAGCTTCCTGTCTCTGAACGGAGACTCACAACGAAACACGCCAACAGCTTTTCTTCTGCTTTACTGTCAAAAAGGAATCTAAACTGCATTCAAGCAGCGGAAGAAAACGGACTTTAATTAGTCCTGAATTTACCCCAGAAAAGATAAAACATCTCTATCGAAGCCACAGATCCTTAATCTGTCCATTAATTTGAAAAACTAATCCCTGGAAACACCTTCAAAGGCTTTTAATTTTTTAACTTTTACAAATTACAACCTCATTTTTAATCAGTCTATAATAATAATAATAAAGAGCCAATGAAGGACCTGTGCTGAATGTGAAGTGGGACATTGTATATGTAGATCAGGTGGATCCTCACATTTGGAGTGAATTCATGGGAAAGTAGCAGATAACCTTGGAGGGCCTCCCATGGGGTCATAAACAACATGCAGGATTTTCACCTTAAACTAATAAATTTAATTTAAAAAAGAAAAAAGAAAGCTCCCAAAACTATTGTTTTAAATAAATTAATAAAGAAATACATCTGGAGTATAGTCCATGAAAACAAATAAAAAACAGAATTTCCAACATTAACATTAAAATTTAAAGTAAAAATAAATTAATAAATAAAAATCAGGTCATATTCCAGTTATTTCTAATACATCTAAAACTTTAATATGACAGAATATCTTTTTTTTTTATCCAGATTTTGGAAATTCTGATTGCTTTAACTCCCTCCTCTGGTTTCACTATTACTATTGTTATTTTTATTATTATTGTTATTATTGTTGACCTGAAATGGCTCTAATACACCACTGTGAAGAGGTGACTGAATGCTGTTTGATCAGTAAACTTTCAGAAGTCATTGTTCTCAGTGGACACAGCAAGTTATGGACCTCCTTTATAGAAGACAATGACATTTCTCATTGAGCTGAGGAGACTGTGACAGAGTCTGATTAAACTCTGCAGGTCAAAGGTCGACTCAGACCTCTAAAACAGGCTCTTTAGCAGACGGAGGTGTCGGTGCTGCAGTTGCTTCCTGGTGGCAGCAGGGGGCAGAGTTTGACCTCTACATCCCCATGTTTTAGACTTCATTACCTGCAGCCTGTCTGTTTACATTTGATTCCTTGTGTTTGTTTTATGGAACCTCCGACATGTTAAAACATTGCTGCTCATGCTGTGGTTTCTGTTCTTTTACTGTCAGCTAAACTTTCTATTTGAACATGCACATGCAGAGAGGGTATGTCCAGCTCTCAGATTTGTAGGAACTAAAACCAGAAGCGTTTTTGAGACGTTTAAACTGAAACTGCTGAAAAGATGAAAGACTTTAGTCCAAAGTATACTGTCGATAAATTCTTTTTAACTTTTTGGGCATTAAAAAATGTTTTTCTTATTTCAACCCTCATCTAAGACCCGGTGTTTTTAAGACGAGGTTTAAATTTGGTTGGTGGAACCACAGTCCTTTTTAAAGCCTAGTCTTAAACATAGACAGGGACAGGGCTTAGAAAGACCAGCGGGTGAAACTGGTCCCAGTCATACCAGTAGGAGTTGATGATCTTGCAGAAAGCCAGCTCGCAGCACATCTTCAGGTTACTCTGATGTTCAGGCAGATCGCTGCTGGAGCATCGACTGGGATCCACCTCACAGATCTCGTCCGACTCGTACAGAGCTTTAATGAACTCTCCTGCAGACACAGACAGGCAGGCAGACAGGCAGGCAGGCAGGCAGACAGACAGAATGAATAAAGTTGGTCCATATCAGAAGCAGATGAACCAATCAGAAACAAAAATGTTCAGCTATTATAGAGTTTGAAATGATTTCTACTTGAGTTAATTCATATGGTGGATTTCATTTTTAATTTGCAGATGAAACCAAAGACAATTACAGTTATTTTGCCGAAACAGTAACAATTTAAATACTGATGTTTTACTGGAGTACAACTGGTTTCACTGGTTTCACATTTCTTGCTCTCTCATTAAGAGTGAGGCCTTCACTGTCAGCAGAGGAACTGGGTTTTTACAGCTTCCGCCTTCATTAATCTTTAACGAGCCACCGTGCGTGTCTGAACCTCAGGCTGATGGCTGTTTAATGGTCGAGGCAGCGAAATGACACGACTCACTGAGCGCCAGCTGAATATTTGATGAGCTGAAAATACGACAATAAAAAGCCGTCACAATCAAACGCCTTTAATCGATGAAACCTGCAGAGGAGGCAGGAACTTATTTTCTATTTCCAGAGATGAAGCTATAAATATTTTAACAAGGGTGATGATGTTTGTGTCTTTGAACCGTCTCTCAGTAACAGTTTGAAGAAGGTTTATTAGTCTGTAATGACGGCAGGTCTCAGCAGGGCCTTCTTCTGTCACAGCCTCGACTATTTAAAGCTTCTCCTCTTTCTGTCTATTAACACTCTGAGCAGAATCAGCTGGATGATGATGATGATGATGATGAGGATGATGCAGCAGAGTAAAGACGTCGTGAGCTCTAATATTAGAACTCAGCACACCATAAAAATCATTTAAAAAGTGCTTACAAAGACTCTGCACTTTTAATCGAAATCAGTGTCGGCACAGAGCTGCTGACAAACTGTTCACTGCCTCCACGTCTCCACCGACTTTCTTCTTCTGTGGATCTGTTTGTGTTTATTTTTCCTGATGTGGACCGATTCTGTTCAGCTCCATATTTTTATTCTTGGTCTGCACCAGAGTAGCTTTGCATGACTCACAGCCCAAAATAATCCTTTATCTCACACTGGGCTTTGGTGCAGCCCCTCAGTTCATCCTCTGTCTGAAACAAGCTGCTTTAGCTCAAATAACAGTTTATAAATTCACATGAAATAAATAAAGGAAAATTAAAGTCTTGCTTATGACTCAACCCACCAGACGACAGGTTACAGGTGTGTGTGCAGATATGTGTGCAGGTGTGTGCGAGGCTCACCGAGCGCGTCGTGCAGGTATTTCTGTCCCACCAGCTTCAGATACTCCTCGATGGCCTTGGTGGCCAGCGTGTTCTCCCTGAAGATCAGGACGTCGTGGTCGGCGCATCGATCCACCTCCGACATCACCAGGTCTGTCAGGAAGTCCTGAGGAAGAAGAGGAACAGGAAGTGATGAGGAGCGTGTGGGGCGTCCTGTTTGAGACAGATCCACAAATGCTAAGCTAACCCTCCCCTGCTGTCACACCGTGGCTGTTTCTGACCTTCGCCCTGCCCGTGCTCTGCAGGATGTGGACCAGCGCGCACGCCATCTCCTCCTTGTTCTTGACGCTGATGACGGGCTCGAGCACCGAGCACAGCATGGTGTAGTTGTTGGTGATGAACTCGGCGAACTCCTTGTACTGCTCCATGGGCAGGATGGAGATGGTCTGGAAGCGGGATTTGATGCGGATCGACGGCCCGCCGCCTTTGCCCTTGCTGGTGGTGGGCGTGCTCACTGGGTACCACTTCTCCACAAACTGCCGGCCCGTCACACTCGCCACCGGGATGTTGACCAGGCCCACGTAGTTGTTCTTGTCCTTCTTCTTCTTCTTGTCCACATCGCGGTAGATGTGCACAGTGATGCTGTGCATGGCAGGCAGGCTGGAGAAGTCAAAGTACTCTCCCCAGAATAGGCTGTCGTGGCGGGTCTTGCTGGTGGTCCGGGCGTACAGGACGTCATCCAGACACAGCTCGCAGAAATACTTCTTCTTAGGCGGCAGGTCTTTGGCTTCGATAATCCACAGTCGCAGCAGGTTCTCGGCACGCCGACAGTTGTCCTGGCAACACAAACACACCGCACATTAGACGCTGAAGAAACTGATTGAAGAAACCTACGAGACGTAAACAGCGCACACTAAAGGACGGGAACATCTGTAACTGCAGTTCCTCTAATGTCCACTAGAGGCACTAGAGTCGGTCCCCATAGACTCCCATGTTAAAAAGTCCAACTTTACAGCAGAAATAAACACGTTTACAGCCTGATACTAAAAACTGTTTTGGTCTCTAGAGCTAATTTCACCCTTTTTTAATTTTTACTTTTTTTTTTATCGGATTAAAGTTTGACAAGACAGGAAATCATAAAGTTGAAGTCATCAGACATGCTTCTTTCACTCCTCTGATTGGAGTTAGTCTTCGTCTCACCTTGTTGGGCTGAATCGTCCTCCTCAGGTTCTCCATCCATTTGTCTCTCTCTGAGGCCGACATGCAGCTGAAACACTTGCTGCCGCCCGAGTACGCCACCTGACAGGTGAGAGCGAGAAAGAGAAGGACATTGAAATAACACTGGGTGGAGAATGAGTGCTTCAAAGGTAAATTCCTGTGTTTAAAAATAGTGCAAAACCTTTCAAAAGTAACTAGAGCCAAGAACAAATGATACGACTTCATGTCCACATTATATGTGAGTTAGTAAAGTTTATTTTTGGCTTATTTTGTGAATTGAAAGTTGATCTTTCCCTGCTTTTCCTTATTTTTTACAGTATAAACTGTTAAAAGGGTGGATGGCCAAAGTAACGAAGTCAGTGTATTTACAGCTCAGTTTTCTTTTACTTTTTGATCTGTATGATGTCATATAGAGGGGACATCTGTACATTTCCCCATCACTGTAAACAAAGATTACACTGACTCACAGCACCATCCTGTGGTACAAAGTGGTATTACATGAAAGTACAGCCTGACCCCAGTGTAACTTCAGCTGATACCTCTTCAACACAACACACAGATGTTTAGGACATAAAGTCATAGCTATTGTCTGTTCACCTTCAAATAATAGCTTTAGTTAATACTGGAAGGTTTTAAACCACTTTCATACACAGTAATTTACAATAAGTGCCTTTAAAAAAAGAAAATGCAAAGAGAAAATCCTTCTTTCCTTTCCTGTAATCACCCAAAGATCCCACAGATTTATCTGGTGACACTCTGGAGTCACCTGAACCACTACAGCAGCTCATGTCAGACATTTTACTGCAGAATGAGTACTTTTACTTTGATAATTTGAGTGTATTTTTACTGAGGTAGGTTCTGAATGCAGGACTTTTACCTGTAATTATTATACCTTTACTTAAATAAAAGATCTGAATACTTCTTCCATGGATTAGAGGTTTTTTCTCTACAGCCCAGATAGTAGATTCTGTGTTTGTCACCTCGAAGCAGAACTCCTGTCCCAGGATGCTGCTGTGCAGCGGTTTGATGAACACGTCCTCCTCCATGCTTAGGTCCAGAGCCTCCACCGCACTGCCCGGGCTCAGCAAAGACTCATGGGAGATCGACTCCTTCAGCTTAGGAAGCCCGCGAGATCTGGAAGACAGGAAGGAGATAGAAAGGTAAATGGATGTTAGAGTGAGTTTAAACTGCAGGGGGCGCCGCTGAGCCTGGTGGCACGATGCCACCAGCTTCGCCAAACTCCACCAGAGCAGAGAGCACCTACGAAAAACAACCACAGAGCCAGGCGAGGGGGGGGCCCCAGAGCATCCCTCCCACCTCGACCCTCCGGCAGATGTGTAGGAGCTCCGGTCAGCACCGCCGCCGCCGCCGAGCTTCACCCACGCAGTCCAGCAGCCGGTAAACAAAATCCTGAGACGGCCAATCGCATCCGGCCCATGGGAGCGTCTCCGTGGTAGCAGCCTCTGCCAGGAGAGCCGGTGCTAGGCAGCGAGTGTGACGCAGCGAGGAGCGTCTCAGAGGGAGGCAGGTGGAGCGGTGTAGGGTTAATGAGGAGGAGAGGGGAAAGTTGCAGCTTTATGAGCAGCAGAAGAAGAAATGTTACTAAATAAAAACTAAAATAAACTGATTTTAAATCCAGAATAAACTCTGTGACGAGGCTTTACATCCATCTGACCATAATCCAGCTGCCCTGAGGTCACTCCAGGGGCTTCCAGGAAGTTTTACAGTTGATTTTATCATTTTAAACCAAAACTGGTGAAGCTGCTTTTAGCTTCTGTGCTTCAATCTGCTGGAACAACTCGTATCAGTCGTCTAGTTTCTGGTCTCTACAGTTACACCAAAACTTTTCTAGTTTTTAGTTTTTGCCTCACGGAAAAGAAAAGTTTTCTACAGAAAATCTGTGCTTTATTTCTGCAGATAAAGACTAGATTTAGTGCACTGAAGCACCGTCTCAGGTAGATTTACTTCTCCTGCATTACGTTCATCCAGCAGTGGTTTTCAAATATTTTGTCTAAAGCTCATCAAAGGATCAGCCAGTTCATATCTGCACAAAAAACTCGTCTACACCCTCTGATTAGACGTCAGTGTTTCTTCTGATGGTATCATCAGATGAAGACACTTCTGTAGAATATCTGGAGAACACAACACTATTGTGTAAGATTTTTCCTGATTGGCATAAAACTATTCTTGGAAAAATAGATCAGGAGGTCATTTTGAATTCACTGACAGTGTGTTTGGAGTGTGAAGGCACGGCTCTTTTTTTGCAGCGTCACACTGAGAGGAACAAAAACGTTTTCCATAAAGTGAATCATTACGTTTTCCTGTGCAGACTCTGAGGTGATGTTCAGGTTAAATCAGCAGGAAACTAATCAATGTGATGGAAACGTGTGTGTGTGTGTGTATAATCCTCCCGCTGCGTCAGATGAGTTACGTAAACCTGGATTAGTGGGCTGAGATCAGCAGTGATGCTGTGACATCACATCTGATGCTGAATTAAAACTCAAATACCATCATTTAAAGGATGATTGTTAAAAAAATACTTTTATTAAAGATAAAAATCAGACTGAAGGTTGAACACTGACGCACAGAAAGTGACAGATTCCCTCTGAGTGTTGCATGGACTTCATTATCTGACCATCCTGATTAAAGCTGGTCACAAACTCCCAGCAAAGCGATGCTAAGCTTAAAGCAGTGCTGTGCATTTGTCTAATCCGAGACATTTGGTGCTGCACGTCCGTCCACAGCAGCGACCTTTAGAGTAAAACACTCCCACTCGGTCCCATTCAAAAAGCACCAGCCTCTCTCCAGAACAATCAGCATTCTGAAAGAGACATCTGCAAACGCAGCCTGTTTTAATCCGTCTATATGTAAATTTATGTATATCACGTTTTTTAAAGGCTGCCCAACATTCAGGAAACCTGTGGGCGGAGCCAGCTAGGAAAAAACTAATGAGCATGTGCAGTGAGCCACAAAGCATGGAAGCAAACTCAGGAGCGAGAAACTTTTTTAGCTTTAACTTTTCAACCTAACAGCCTGATTCAGACCCAAATATCTCCAGTTTCAACACAGGTCTAAACACGAGCTGAGACACTGGGACTTCTAGTTAAAAGATATTTGTTAAAACCTGCCTGGTCATGTGACCCGCAGACGCAACGCTCCGTCGACTAAACACAGTAAATCTGTGTTTCATCAGAGGCAAAAAAATATCAGAAAACACACAACCTGACTGCTTCATAAGAGTGTCAGCAGAGTGTAAACACACACACACACACACACAGGAAGAGCTGGTCTCCTGCATTAGGACAGAAACCTGATCCACTCTGTCAGAGGAAGAGGAGAGGAGGAAGCACTTACGGGCTTACAGGACTCGGCTCTGAAACACACACACACACACACACACCTCTTAAAAACTGTTTGTGTTTGAGCACTATAAGTCCTGTGATGATGATGAAGAACCGTCCTCTAAGTGGCTCAAACTGCCTCCAAACGTGGATTTTTTCCACCTTTAAATGCAGCGTCAAACAAGACGCCACCTGAAGACACCGCGAGATGTCCAGATGTTAGAAAGATGGACGTAGCTACGGTGAAGTCATTCATTGGTTTCTGAAGTTTTGGAGCCTCGAGATGAGCATTTCTGCCATCGTGGCGTTTTGAAACCGGATGTGACGAGCGAGGGGCTGATTTGACAGCATGCTCATACCCTGGATTATCCTCCTCCCGACGCTTATAATGAACAAAATTTGGCCTCAATGTTCTTCCATAGGAACAGAAGTCACAGGAGTCGCCCCCTGGTGGCCACTGAAAAGAATGCAGATTTAAGGCTCTTTTGCATTGGTGTCACTTTTCAGACCCAGAAGCTGCATCCATCTTTCATACCGTCTGTGGAGTCGGGCACGCTGTCCTGATCTGGTTGCTCGGTAACGAGGCTGGATTGGTTTGGTTGCTTTTGTAAAAGTATTGAGTTATAAAAACATTTATATATTAATTTATATCAGGGATGATTACGATGTGTATATTGTATTGGTGAGCCAGATGTTTCTGCATCTGTGATGTAGGTGTTGTACTTTCTGTATGTGTGAGCATACAAGAGTCTGCTTGGGTCAGAGGTCGTGAACCTGCCCATCTCCAGCAGCTCGCTGTGACTCTGACAAAAAAAAAAAAAAAAAACAAAAAAAAAATA